>CAUYRH010011886.1:0-11722 GCA_963574655.1 Perodicticus potto | reverse complement strand
CCTTTCTTCTGCTTGCTCCATTCTGTTACTGAGGGATTCTACTGTATTTCTCAGATCTTTGAGGGCTGCAACTTCTTGTCTCAATGTGTCAAAATCTTTGGTGATTTTGTCTTTGAATTCATTCAATTCTTGAGAAATATTTTGGGTCATCTTTTGGATTACTGCTTGAAATTCTAATTCCATCTTTTACTCCATTCTGCTGATCTTATTTGCTATCCAGACTCTGAATTCCATTTATGGCATCTCAGCCATTTGCTTATGCAAGGGATCTTTTACTGTATCTATCTTGTTGTTCCTTGGGGGAATTGATCTACTCTGATTATTCATATTGCCAGAGTTTTTCTGTTGATTCTGCCTCATGATTATTTTTCACTGTTGCCTATGACTGTCCTCAGATTTGAGGAGTTGTCTCTCCCAGATCAGACCCCATCAGGATCACTCTGTTGTTGCTGGATCTTTGTAGGGAGTGACCCTGTGTAGCTCCTCTGGGACTGCCCCACCCAGGGAGTTCTGGCTGTGGGAGCAGCTCCAGAGTGTGGCACACCTGGATCAAGCAGCAGGGCATGGGATGGTCCACGCGGTTCTGGGAGTACCTGGCACTGGGTGGCCTTTGCAAAGGGAGCCTGCACCTCCAGCAGTCTCTGGCTGGGAGGAGGCCTCCTGAGTCCCTGGCCAGATTGGTGGGGCCAGTGCAGAGGCAGACAGGGGAGGGGAGGACATGGGTTGTGTGGTTCCTGGAGTTCCTGGCTTGGGCAGGCTGGCAGAGGCTAGGTGGGTTTTCAGCAGTGTCCCTGGCCGGTGTGGGCTGTGGGCCAAGTCCCGGTGGGGCACAGATCAGAGCCGTGCATGGAGTTCCAATGGAGTCCCTGGCCACAGCAGGCAGCAAGCCAAGGCCCTGCAGAGTCCCTTGCTGCTGTGATCCGATTCCCAATGGAGTGGAGATCAGAGCCATAAGGGGGTCCCAGTGGAATCCCTGGCAATGATGGGCTGTGAGCCGAGGCCCAGTAGAGTCCCTGACTACTGTGAGCGGGGCATCAAGTCCCGGCAGAGCGTGGATCACAGCCGCACAGGGGTCCCAGCGGTGTTGCTGGCTGAGGCGAGCAGGGAATGGTGGGCCAAGGCCCAGTGGAGTCCCTGGTCACTGTGATCATAGGGCCAAGCCCTAGCAGAGCACGGATTTTAGCTGCGCGGGAGTCCCAGCTGAGTCCCTGGCTGCAGCGATGGCGGGCTTGGTGGAGCGCAGAGTGGAGCTTTGCAGTTCCAAGTGGAGTCCCTGGCCTGGGTGCTGGCAGGACTCAGCGGGGTCCTGAGTCTCTTACCTGGCATGCCACCTGGTCCAGCAGACAGGGAGGGTGGGCGCTGCTCAAACCCTCCTCCCTCAGTTTCAGCAGGGGTCAGGCTTCTTGTCCATCAGGTAAGGGGGATAGGGTGTACTGGAAGTTCAGAATGTTGGAAAACTTTAGTTCAGTTTTTCTGCCTGATGTTTGGTTTCTTGGAGTCGCAACTTGCCTCATCAGAGGTGACCTGTAGTTATCACTTCTCTCTCTTGGCTGGGCTCCTAGTCTTCAGCTCAATTGGGCATTTTCTGAAGGTTATGTTTCCTTTTCGACAGGAGCCTCTGTCAGACGCTGCTTCCAGTCGGCCATCTTACCCCTCCCCCTATTTTTCATTTTTTGAGGCAGAGTCTTACTTTGTAGCCCTGGGTTGAGTGCCATTTTGTCATAGTTAACGACAACCTCAAACTCTTGAGCTCAAGTGATTCTCTTGTCTCAGCCTCTGGAGTAACTGGGACTATAGGCACCGGCCACAATTACCAGTTATTTTTAGAGATGAAGTCTTACTGTGGCTCAGGGTGGTCTTGAACTCATGAGCTCAGGCAATTCTCCTGCCTGGGCCTCCTAGAGTTGGAAATAATGCTTTTGATTGGCAGATGAGACATTGTGGACCACCCTGTCTCTATGTATCCCAATGACGAAATTTTTTTCTTTTTTTTTTTTTTTCCTCTCATGTTTCTTCTTCTTCTCCTTTTCCTGCTTTTCTTCCCCTTCCTCCTTCTCCATCTTCCTCTTTCTTTTTCTTCTTCTATCCAGGTTGTTTTTCTAGATTAGTGGTTCTCAACCTGCAGGTTGCAACCTCTTTTTAACCATGAAAATACTTTGCAGCATTAGGAAGGTTGAGAACCACTGCTGTAGATCTTGTTCACCACTTTTTAAATCAAGACTAGAAGCATTTTTACTAAGAAAGATCCTCTCCTGAAGTACCTTTAGTTCCTACGTTAACATATTCTTCCTATATGACTTTGAAATAATGGTTTGATTGATATGAAGGGAAAATGAACCATTGTTTTAATTGGGAGGCAAAGTAGCAGAGCTAGTAGACACTTGGGCAGTAGAATCAAATGTGCTTTGACTAGGATCCCAGGTCCATTCAGTTGTCTTCAGTGAGTTAGTTCACTCTCTCTACTTTATATGTAATAGCATCTATCTAATAAGTCTATTTACATGACTAAATGAGATAGTCCATATAAAACATTTAGAATAGAGTCAGCAAGGATTAGTTTTTCACTATGTGTTAGCTATTACCATCAGCAGTGGCTATCAGAATATATCAAACTTAAAAATGTGTTCTCGTCAAACAACAAAACTTGTTTGAATGTATAGATCAGTGGTTCTCAACCTTCCTAATGTTGCAATGTATTTTCCTTGTTAAAATGGGGTCACGACCCATAGGTTGAGAACCGCTGGTATAGATAAAGCTTTTTTGATAGCTATGCTAAATATTTAATTCTGTTTGGCGAAAAGGAAAATTACTTTCTAATAATAGATTTATTTTCTAGATAAAGAATGAAATGGAGATCAGCAAGGCAAGAACCTCTTATATCTCAAGAGTTGGCTGTTATCAGTGGCTGTTCCAGTGTACATGGAAGTTTAGTACATGGAGAGTGGAGTGGGAGAGGAAATTGGGTATTTTACAGTGTAAAGAAGTAGTGAAGTAGTAAGTGAATTTAACCTTCCTGTGTGGTTTGGGAATCTATCCTCTAGAATGGAAGAGTTGGCATAACATCAAGAACAGAGATTTTGAACTTATAGGCCAAAGACTGGAGTATTAATGGCCAAGTCAAATGCAAAATTGTCTCATAGCTCTGGGAAGTTAGATTAGATCATCTCTAATGTTACTATGGCATTAATATACTAAAATGGGTCAATAATGATGTTAGCAAAGTGCTGTTCAAATGATCTTGGCCTCCATGTCATTGCTTTTCGCTTATCATCATTTTAAGTAAATGTAGTTTTTTGACCATGCCTCTGGAGGCTGAGGGGACACATTTCTAGAAGAAAATTTTCTAGAAGGAAATATTTAAAGTAGTCTACTCCTAAAAGTCAAGCTATGTCCTAGTGACACCACACCTTAAGGAAAAAGTGTATCTTTTCCAATCTTTTCCAGTAGAAGACAAGTAGTTTAGGCAGCAGATGTAGAGGACACATAAATAACCAGATTGGTGCCTTACCCCAAGGCAGGTTCAATTAGGGTTTTTCCCTTATTTCTACTTGTCTTCTCTTCCTTGTCTATCTCCCATGGGGTCATTCTCCCTCCTCCTATTCCCTTACAGAAAATTTCCTTACAATTTGAGCATTTTATGCAAGCTCTAAAAAGATAAAACTTTGGTTTATGTTTTGGTAAATTCTTTCTATCTTGAATAATGACTTTTTAAAGATGAAAGGACAAAATTATGCATATTCATCTTCAAAATTATCAAAAATTATGAAAAAAGTAAAGAAGTGGAAAAATATCATCAATAATCTCACAGCCTCATAGCAAATTATGGGTGGAGGTGTTGAAAACAAAGTGTCAGCAAAATTAGCTAAATGATCTAATGGGTTTCTATTTGCAATTCATGAATTGAATAGTATCTAATCTAGAAATACAGGTTTGCTATTTTGGGTATGGCAAAACAGTTAATTTTTATGAGTAAGCTAGTCCAGGAGCAAGGACACAACTGTCTAATACAAAAAGTAGAGACTAACATAAGGTTACTTTAGGTCACTTTCCTTGTGTTAAAGCAGAGGGGAATTTCTTGTCATTCTGGATAAAACTATCCTCTTTGAAGATTTAACTATTATATTTCTCTCCTTATTCCTTGGAACATCAGATGAATAATTTACTTTTGGTTTGGTAATGTGGAATTTTAGCATGAGTGACTTCATTTTGGTTTGGTCTATTGAAGCCAAGTGGAAGAGCTCATTCCAAATCAATGGCCTCCTGTAAATTTTATTTAGCAGAGTTTAGCATTTAAAAAATATTTTTCCCATTTTGATATAAATGATTGAACATGTTTTAGCTTCAAAGATATTTTTCTAGCATTATTTCATAAGCATTTCCCCATCCCATTAACAATTCCTTGATAATCTTTGAATTAATGGATGAAGTTTATTCCTTTTAGGGGTTCATATGCGTTCTTAATCAGTCTGCCATTGTTGAACATTTTCTTCTGTTTTTTTTTTTTTTTAATTTACCATTATAATTAAGTCTGTCACAAATAACTCTGGAAGCATGTAAATACCTCTATTTCTGATTTCTTATCTTTCTTAGGATATACTCCTGGAAATATTCAAGCTCTGAGTTAAAGAGCATGAGGACTTTTAAGGTTAACCAAATTGCTTTCCAAATTCTATTAATTTTCATTCCTACCAGCATGTATGACAATGTTTAGTTTTGTATGTCTACCTTGATTAAAAAAACAAAAACAGAAAAAAAGTGGCCTTCTCAGAAGAAATATCTAAATATGTATCAGAGTTTTAGAAGTTGAGAACAAAGTCCTAGAAAAAAACATTCTTAAGAAACAGATCATTAGCAACTAGCTTGGGGAAGTTAAACGCAGATGTCGCTTTTCAATTTTTATTAC
The DNA here is from genome assembly GCA_963574655.1 of Perodicticus potto. Taxonomy (NCBI): domain Eukaryota; kingdom Metazoa; phylum Chordata; class Mammalia; order Primates; family Lorisidae; genus Perodicticus; species Perodicticus potto. Next base: position 6,819 of record CAUYRH010011886.1, on the reverse strand, counting down.
ATAGCTACAGGGGCAATCATTGGTTTCTCATTTTCCCCAACCAATCTACCAGCTCCATGTTGAAAATGTTCGTTGATTTCAAATAAGAAATAATTGCCATGAGGTGGAATTTTCCAAAAGCTGTTCATATTGCTGTTTAGATCCTTGTGCTGGATTGGGAGCAAGTTGAGTTCATGAGCAGAGTTACCCAGATGAAGCCAAAGGCATTCAGTGATAGAACTCATATTCTGATTGGTAGTGTCTGTACTTTATTCTATCTTCAGGATCTTTCAGTAATGGACTTACTGTGAGTCCGTAAGGAGAATTCCTTGAGGCCATAGATGTGCTTAATAAACTGTTGGGGGAAATGTATGAAGATTGTCAAATGGAAATCAGTGAAATGACTCAGCCTCTGATTTTGCATCAGATGGGGAAATAGAGAGCAATACAGGGGAGAAATGGAAAGAAGGATCATCCATGAAGGACTGTAGTTCCTGGAAAAGCTGAGAAGTTTTTGAATTTAAAAAGAAAATTAAGGCCAGGAATGATGATTCACACCTATAATCCCAGAAATGTGGGAGAACCAGGTGGGAAGATTGTTTGAGCCCAGGAATTTGAGATCAGCCTGGGCAACATAATTTTTTTTTTTTTTTAATTAGCTGGATGTGATGGTACATACCCATAGTCCTAGCTGAGGCAGTCCTCAGGGGACAAAGGCAAGAGGATCATTTAAGCCAGTAAGTGGAGGCTGCATTGAGCCATGATTGTGCTACTGTACCCCAGCCCGGGTGATAGAGACCTTGCCTTAAAAAAGGAAAATTAGGAGACACTTGCATGTTGTCAGGACTCTTTCAGAATAAATCTTGGAGGGCTAGACTAAAGCAGGAGAATGAAACAAAATAAAAAAACAAAATAAGGCAGGTAAGGTGAAAAAGGAGGCAGATCTCACCTATTGATTCTATTTGACTTGGGATTGTATCTTATCTCCTTCCAAAAAGACAAGGTAGCACACAGATTGAAAAACTGTTAGGTACAGATGTCTTTGTTATAATGTGATTTTTGGTCTTCTGGGTATATACCTAGTAAAGGAATTTTAGGATAGAATGGCAGGTCTATTTTTAAATCTCTAAGTACTCTCCAAACATCCTTCCAAAAGGAACATATTAGTGTGCATTCCCACCAGCACTGTAGAAGTGTTCCCTTTTCTCTACATCCACACCAATCCCAATCCCTGGTTTGGGATTTTGTTATGTGAGCTAATCTTACTGGAGTTAGGTGATATCTCAAAGTAATTTTTATTTGCATTTCTCTGATGATTAAGGATGGTGAGCATTTTTTCCTGTGTCTGTGGGCCGTGTGCCTGTCTTCTGTAGAGAAATTTCGCTTCAAGTCCTTTGCCTACCCAGAATGTTCATTGCAGCCCAAATCATAATTGCTAAGTCATGGAAGAAGCCCAAGTGCCCACCGACCCACAAATGGATTAATACATTGTGGCACATGTATACCATGGAATATTATGCCACCTTAAAGAAAGATGGAGACTTTCCCTCCCTCATGTTTACATGGATGGAGCTGGAATGAACATATTCTTCTTAGCAAAGTATCTCAAGAATGGAAGAAAAAGTATCCAATGTACTCAGCCCTACTATGAAGCTAATTTATAGCTTTCATATGAAGGCTATAACCCAACTTTAGCACAAGAATATGGGGAAAGGGGCAAGGGAAGGGAGGGGAGGGACGAGGTTGGGGTGGAGGGAGGGTATTGGTGGGGCCACACCTACGGCATCTTAGTAGGGTACAGGCAAAACTTACTAAATGCAGAATACAAATGTCTTCATACAATAACTAAGAAAATGCCATGAAGGCTATGTTAAACAGTTTGATGAAAATATTTCAAATTGTATATGAAACCAGTACATTGTACCCCTTGATTGCACTAATGTACACAGCTATGATTTAATAATAATAAAAAAAAGATTATAGGAAACTTAAAAAAAAAAGATTAGGAAGAAAAAAAAAAAAGAAAGAAAAACTGCTAGGGTTGGCCAGGTGCAGCAGCCATGCCTGTAATCCCAGCACTCTGGGAGGCTGAGGAGGGTGGATTGTCTGAGCTCATGGGTTTTAAAACAGCCTGAGCCAGAGCCAGACCTCATCTATAAAAACAGCCGGACATTGTGGCGGGCACCTGTAGTCCCAGCTACTTGGGAGGCTGAGGCAAGAGAATCGCTTGAGCCCAAGAGTTTGAGGTTGCTGTGAGCTATGATGACGCCATGGCACTATACCGAGGGCAACAAAGTGAGACTCTATCTCAAAAAAAAAAAAAAAAAAAAGAAGAAGAAAGAATAACTTCTATGGTTGTAGTGATATTCTCATTTTGATTTCTGATATTGCAAATGGGTTTTAAAATTTTTTAAAACTATTGTTGCTAGAGAAGTCTCAATTTTTTAAGAATTTTATTTTCAAGAATAAAAGTTTGAGTTTTTCAATTTTCTCTGTCTATTTTTTATTTTTTCTCTTATTTTATTTTTTCTACTAATTTTGGATTTACTTTGCTTTTTGTAGATTCTTAAGGTAGAACATTAGTAATTGATTTTTCTAAAAAATTTAGAAATTTTTAGAAATTTTTCTAAAAGATTTTTCAGTCTTTCTTCTTTCTCGTACATCCATGTCACCTTATAAGTTCCTATGGAAGCATCATATAACACTGTGCATCCCATGATACATCATTATCATCTAGTTTCATATATTTTCTGATTTATCTTATTTCCTCTTTCTGTATTACTTGGAAGTTATTTAATTTTTAAACATTTGAGAATTTTCTAGATAACGCTTGATTATTGATTTTTAGTTTAATTGTGTTTCGGTCAGAGAGTATAGCTAATATTTTTGATCTTTCAAAATTTGTTAAAATTGGTTTTATTTCCTAACTCGTGGACTTGTTAGGGTGGATATTCCATATGCACTTGAATGAAATGTGTATTCTACAGTTGTTGGGGTACATATGTGACTCCTGGCTGGAAACAAACATAGGGAAGGTCCTTCCTTTCTAAATAAGTTTAGGAGACTTGTCCTGAGTACTTTTTCATGTCAATGAATATTAATTAAAATATTTAAAGTAGTTTATCACAACTTATTTAATCATTCCTTTTTTGATGTCATTTACATAGTTTTTTCTTTTTCTCCTTCTTTCTCTCTTCTTAGTCCTTTTATTATTTTCTATTTACCCTCTTGATGGTTGAAAAAAATCATGTGCACATATTCATCATTAATTCTTAGGGTAAAACTCTAGAATTAAAATTGTTAGGTGAAAGTATAAGCTCCTTCCTGGCAAATAGTCCCCCAGAAAGTTGTTATGTGTTCCTATTTACAGGGTACATGTATGCATATTTATCTGTATTCTATCAATAATTAATATTTTAATTTAAAAAATTGCCTACCTGGAGAGCTAAAAATATCTCTTGTTAAATTTGCAATTTCAATTGCTAGTGAATTTGATACATTCATTTTATTGGCCATTAAGATTTTCTTCTGTAAATTACTTGTGTCTTTGGTCCATTTTTACATTTAGACATTTCTATTTCTCTTATGAAAGGTTCTCTTTTCATATTGAAGATCTTAATCATTGATCATATACAATGCAAATATTTCTTTTTAAATATTTTTGGCAGTTTTTTAGGCATAGAAAGTTTTGAAACGATTCAAGATGTTCTTCTTCCTCATGATTTTCATTTTATTTATTTTATGCTTGGAAAATCTATCCATGTCTCAAAATCAGGTTTGATTTCTGTGTATTTTATTCAAACTGAAATATGTTTCAACTAATTCGAATAAATATTTTCTTACTTGGCAGAAAGGTCTACTTTTGAAAAAAATTACCTCAGTTCACCACCTTATTTAATGAATAATATATTTTTCACCATTGACTCCTGATGCTTCCTTTATAATTTACTCAACTATGATATATTGTAAAACCAGGGCTTATCTATTTTGTTTCACTGATTTTGTCAATATATTTTTGCACCAATACAACATGTTTTAATTGTTACAAGTTGCAAGTACTTTTTAATATGTGACAGGGTTTGTCTGTTTTCATTTTTCCCCCTTCTAAAGAAAACTTAGTATTCTCTCTAATTTGGTATTCTCTCTTGGTATTCTCTCAAAAATCTGTGCTACATGTTCTTTCTCCTAAGAACCCTGGAATCTTGAGGGATATGGATGGTCTCCGGACCATCACAGTCTTCTATGCCAAGCAGAAATAAAATCCTTTATCTATTTATTAATTTATTTTAATTCCATTCTGCAAACTTACACTTCTATATTATGCTGTCCATTCACAGGCACACATACATACCAGAATCACGTTCTCTCCCAGAGCCCCAGTTAAATCTTTCTGAAACCCCAGCAAAAATTTTACAGGTGTATACTTACCCTGAAATTGATTTTCTAGACTTCAGTTGTACAATAAGGGACATATCAGGCCCTGGAGACATTCTTCTCTATCTCAGAGAAGATAATTAATTAATTATCGCTCCTGTAATTAATACACAGGAGAGCCTTTCTTCTTTAAGAAAATATCATCCTCTTAGTGTGGATAAGAATAGTGATCTTGGTCTATTGTGTTTGTAAAGTCTAGTCACGTAAGTTCAAGTTGCCTATCCAAGTACTTAACCTTCCATGGTCAAAATTGTTAAAAGGAACATTAGGAAGATTGTGTTTTTTATTCTATCTAAATTCCTTAAGTGTAGATTCTGGAAGAAAAAAATTGAGAATGAGATGCAACCTTAGCTAGGCAATGAAGTCATGTCTCATGAGGATAAAGTGTTATTTCTTCATACTAATTAACCTGTCTTTGAAATTCTTGCATTATAAAGTAGGTTATTTTTTGTCCTGTAATATTGAATATTGGCAGCAAAGCAAACTTTTTGTTTTGCAGTTTGGCCAAGGCCGGGTTTGAACTTGCCACCTTCGGGATATGGGGCCGGTGCCTTATTCGCTGAGCCACAGGCGCCACCCAGCAAAGCAAACTTTTTAACCTCTGGGGCATTTTGTTTGGTGTTTTAGAGTTCAATTGAGAGCATACATTACATAGTCAGGCTAAATGATTATGTATATGTTCCTCAGAGGTGAAAGGAAACAAATTATAAATAATTTAAAAAGAATTTGAAGCATACCTACTATGTGTATTAACCTATTAACCTACTATGTGTATTGTACATCTTTTCTGGAAAGTAAGTATGTGAATAATACGATATGTTAAATTGTTCATATAACATAACTAATAATGCAAACTGTCAGAATTCATCCTAAAGAAATTATCCGGAAGCAAAAAGTTATAATACATACACCATATTAGACATTTTAATTCATTTATTCTATAAACTTTTATATAATGTCTCTTCCATTTCAAGAACTAAACTAGGTACTAGGATTTAGCAGTGAACAAGAAAGTCCATACTAATGACCTTCATGCTGGAAATACGACAGTTATGGAGGGAACCAGAAAATTTCCTTCTAAGAAGCAACTAAAAATGCCATGTGAGATGAAATTTTAAAAAGACCATTTAAATAAATGGGTGAGCTTGGCAGAAAGGTCAGGGAATGGATGGAACTATAATCAGTAAAGGTGGGTGAAAGAGTGAAACTGCATTGGAGGTATGTGCCAACCCCTGTGACTGGTTTATATTTTTGGTTTTAACAGCCTCATCAGCAATACAGGTTTTAAAAAAATGAGCCCACAGAAGGGCATCAAATCAGAGTTAATCGTCTCCTCCATGAATGAGATTAAAAAACCACAAAGGACACATGGAAAGCCTAGTTTTTACAAAGATACTCCCGAGAGGCATGGAGCTTTCTTTGAGAATCTATGGCCTAAGTTCAGCCCTCATCAGAGCTTGGGGACTGAATTCACACATTTAGGAACTAAAAATCCATAATTGGGAATTTTACTTTAAAATTGGCAAAGGTAGTACTGTCCCTAGGCATCTGGTAGAAATAAAAGCAAATATTTTTAGAGGAAATTAGAAACCCTAAGGTTCCAAAAGAGTTCCTATAAGTAGAGTTCCAAAAATGTGAGTTCATAGTAATAATAATAATAATAATAAATTAGAAACAAAAAGGAAACAGGAGACCAGGAATGAAAGGCAACTGAAGGAAAAGAGGGGGAAAAAACACAACAGAACCAGACCTATAAAAATTTGAATCTAAAACATAAGATAAAATGTGTGTTTAACCTCAATAAAAATTAAAAAACAAATGAAAATCAAAAGAAGCTAGAAATTATTTTAGAATGATGAGAAATACTAGTTAAAAAGAACTTCTAGAAATAAATATATGACAACTGAGATGGAATGGTTAAATGTTATACATAGCTAAAAGGAAAATCAACTGCAAAGAGATATGAAAAATTATAAGGACTAGAACAAAGAAAGACAAACAGACATAAACTAGAAAAAAATAAATTAAGGCATAAAGGGAGTAAAGGGAGTGGGTTCAAAACATATTCACTAAGACTTCGAGATAGAGATTATAGAGAGAAAGAAAGGGAAGTATTGAAAAGATAATGGGCAAGGATTTTCCATAATGATTAAAAAACAAATCTTCGGGTGGCGCCTGTGGCTCAGCTAGTAGGGCGCCGGCCCCATATACCGAAGGTGGTGGGTTCAAACCCAGCCCTGGCTGAACTGCATCAAAACTTAGCTGGGCGTTGTGGCGGGCGCCTATAATCCCAGCTACCTGGGAGGCTGAGGCAAGAGAATCGCTCAAGCCTAAGAGGTGGAGGTTGCTGTGAGCTGTGACTCCACAGCACTCTACGGAGGGCGATAGAGTGAGACTCTGTCTCTA
>CAUYRH010011883.1:0-12462 GCA_963574655.1 Perodicticus potto | reverse complement strand
TTTTTCAAGTGTTTACTGGCCATTTGTCTGTCATCTTTAGAGAAAAATCTATTCATCTCTTTCCCCCATTGATGTATAGAATTGTTGGTTTTTTCTTGTAGATTAATTGAAGTTCTGTATAGATCCTGGATATTAAACTTTTGTCAGATTCAAAATATGCAAATATCCTTTCCCATTGGGTAGGTGGTCTATTTGCTTTGGTTGTTGTCTCCTTGGCTGTACAGAAGATTTTCAGTTTAATTAAGTCCCATTGGTATATTGTTGCAGTTGTTGCTATTGCCATGGCAGTCTTTCTCATAAAGTCTTTCCCCAGGCCAATATCTTCCAATGTTTTTCCAATTCTTTCTTTGAGAATTTTCATCGTCTCATGCCTTAAATTTAAATCCTTTATCCATCTCGAATCAATCTTTGTAAGGGGAGAAAGGTGCACATCCAGTTTCAGTTTTTTACATAGGGATATCCAATTCTCCCAACAGCATTTATTGAATAGAGAGTCTTTTGCCCAGGGAACACTCTTGTTTGGTTTTCGCCCAGCTATTTTTCTGCTGCAGTTTGGCCGGGGCTGGGTTTGAACCCGCCACCCTTGGTATATGGGGCTGGCACCCTACCACTGAGCCACAGGCGCCGCCCTATTTACTCATTTATTCATCTACAACGCCATGAACATTGTAAATTGGTTCAAGTCCTCTGAAATGACAGGCAAAAATTTATGCGATATATCTGCTATGTATGCTTTTCTGGGAAGTGGGCTCATAGTTTTTATTGATTTCTCAAGGGATCTAATGTAATGACCCTCCCCCCCAATCAAGTATTTCTCTGAGCAAAACTGTGGCGTAGGTAACTTCATTTCTGGAACCTCTTTATATCACCTAGCCTTGGGTAATAAAAAACCAAAATAAAACAGCCAGGAGTGGTGGCTCACACCTATAAAACTAGCACTCTGGGAGGCCAAGGTAGAGGATCACTTGAGGTCAGAGGTTTGAGACCAGCCTGAGAAACAGAAAGACCCCATGTCTACTTAAAATAGAAAAAATAAGTCAGGCATGGTGTTGCACACTTGTAGTCCCAGCTTCTCGGGAGGCAGGTGGAGCTCTTCAGCCCAAGAGTTTGAGTTTGCTGTGAGTCAGGCTGATGCCACTGCACTCCAGCCTGGGTAACAGAGCAAGACTCTGTCTCAAAACAAAACAATTATTTAGGCTGGGTGCCTGTAGCTCAGTGAGTGGGGTGCCGGCCACATACACGGAAGCTGGCGGGGTCGAGCCTGGGCAGGGCCTGCTAAACAACAATGACAACTGCAACCAAAAAATAGCTGGGTATTGTGGTGGGTGCCTGTAGTCCCAGCTACTTGGGAGGCTGAGGCAAGAGAATTGCTTAAGCCCAAGAGTTTGAGGTTGCTGTGAGCTGTGATGCCTTGGCACTCTACCGAGGGCGACATAGTGAGACTCTGTCTCAAACAAACAAACAAACAAAAAACCAAACAACTATTATCTGTTGGCTAGGAAGAGTTTAATAACAACTCTGTATAGTAGTACTAATATTCATATTTTATAGATAAGGAAAATGAGGCACAGTAACTTGCCCTTGGTCACATAACTAGCATATGGTGGGACTAGGAACCTAGCATCCTGTTTTTAGAGGGACCTATGCAGTGAGACCTTGTTCATGAATAACATTTTAATTGAATATAAATTGGGGATAATGATAGTAGTTAGTGTCACTGCAGGACAAAATGAGCTAAATTAGGATAGTCCATAGCTACATGCCTGGCACAGTTATAATAGGTGTTTAATAAATACAACCTCTCTGCTGTCAATGTTTACCCTCTGTTGTATTCCAGAAGACTTTGCTATCTATTTATTGTAGAAATACTGGTCTTATAAAGTCCAAGACCCAACAGAGGGTGGGTGGGTAAGGATGTGAAAGTCTAGAGCCAATGCCCTATTGAGCAAAACTCAGGTCTTATGTTTTCTCCTAAAATTGTATGCAAATTTGCATCCTATTCCACTACTCAGTTTATTATCTATTACTATAAAACTTGTTTACTCCAAAGCTTTCTCTATCGTTGTTTTTCAGTGGAGAAGGACTTTGTTATGCCTTGGCTTCAAAAACACCACTGCTGTTTGAGGGATTTAGAGCAGTGCAGGTTTGGGAGCTTGGAGGTTTAAATTCCAACTTGTTTGGGCCTCCTGTTTTTCATTCATAAAATGGGATTGGCCAGGCACAGTGGCTCATGACTGTATACTAGCATTTTGAGAGGCCAAGGAGATCACTTGAGGGCAGGAGTTCAAAACTAGCCTGAGCAAGAATAAGACTCTGTGTCTATAATAATAATAATAATAAAAATTAGCTGAGCCTGGTGACTGTGCCCCTGTGGTGCTGGCTGGGGAGGATCACTTGAGCCCAGGAGTTTGAGGTTGCAGTGAGCTGGGGCAACTAAGGGAGGCTTTGTTTCAGAAAAAAAAAAAAGAAAAAGGTTATAGCAATATAATAAATTTAAAAAGGGGTTGATGATGATCTGGTCAGTGGCTCTCACCTACAATCCCAGCACTTCTGGAGGTTGAGGCAGGAGGATTGCATGAGCCTAGGAATTCAAGACTAGCCTGGGTAACACACAGAAACCCAATTTCTACAAAAGAAGGTTGGGGTAGGGGTAGGTGGTGATGAGACAATGATTTTGCTAAAGTCCTTTTGCTCTGAAATTTTGCAATATAAAAATTGTCCTGGCAGGGCTCCTGGGCTTGCCTACAATCTCAGCACTTTGAAAGGCCCAGTAAGGAAGGAAGACTGCTTGAGGCCAGGAGTTCAAGACCAGTCTCCAAAACGAAGCAAATCAAAGCCAAGTCAAAACAAAACATTACTCTTTAGCCTGGTGGTTGAAACTACAGGGTCTTCTTTCTTATTAGTAGGCGAAAAAAAACTTCAGTGGTCAAATAGTAAAAAAGATCCAGATAAATATTGCTTAAGCTCTTATTTCAGAATATTTACATATAATATGTAAGACGTACATCTAAAAATGTTCGTCTTACGGAGAGGTGGTAGCACGAACTTTTGAAAACTACAGGAGGGCAGTGCCCCCTCCAGGCGCGCAACTGGGAGGAACACGGGCGCCCCGCTTTCCGAGGAACCCACCCCGCCACACCAGTGACACGAACCCGCGTTCCAACCCCACTCGCGCGCCTCCTCGCGGCGGCAACGCCCCACTCGCCCGGGTCCGCCTCCCGTCTCGGGGCGGGGCAGGAGGGACGCGCGCCCGACGTCATCATCGCGCGCCTCCGCCTCCCTCCGCCTCCGCCTTCTTCCACTTCGCGGGAGAAGTTGTTGGCGCGAATGGATCTCGAGCTCCGGTAACGGATTCGCCAGCCGGCCGGCCCGTCCGCCGGCGCCTCAATCCTGGGGCTGCGATGGTGAGCCCCTGGCGGTGGCCGTGCGGCCCGGGGCTGTGGGAGACTTGGCAGGCCGGCTGTGGCCGGGACGCTCCTGGTGTGCAGGGTGCGGGGTGGCTCCGGAGGGAGCTAAGGCCGAGAAGGGCCGCACGCCCGGCGCGGTGCGCGGCTCTCCCCCGGCCGCTCGCCCCGGCTCTCGGCCGCCGCCGTGCGCGCGGATGAAGTCGCTACGCGGCGCTTTCACTTTTTTTTTCTTTCTTGGGGGAAGGGAGGAAGGAAGGAAGGAGTAGTGATGGTGATTTTGGGACGCAACGGCAGTTATTTTCCTGTTCAGTGTTGCCCCGAACTTCAGTTGAGTCCTGCGTAAAGAGTGGATTTTAAGCGTTCCAAGAAACTATTTTCTCTTGAATAAGTAAGTTATTTAGGGCCTTCAACTTTTATCGTTAGCTCCGCTCATCCCATTTCCGCTCATTGACGCTCATCCGAGCCATTTTGAGACCGAAGGCATGGGGAGTATGTTTTATTTTGTTTACAAGAGTTCGTAGAAGTCAAACAGATAACAGGGTTTACCAGGAAAAATAAATACAGCGAATAGAAACAGATGTAATACATTTGACAGCTGTCATCCATCACCGGATGTTAAAAGAATATTTAAAAAATACCCAGAACCTCAGTGCATCATTCTTTATAAAGCATTCAAACAAATTGACTCTGAAATAATTATGCATCTAGCAAAACAGACTTTTGTGATGGTATGGCAATGGATGCAAGTTAATTTAAAGGACAGTTTAAGATGTTCATTAAGCCTCAAGATACTTAACAATCAGATCCAATTTTTTCAGTCATTCTTCACCTTATAATGACAACATCCCCGGCATTCTAGGGGATAAAAGTCGTATGCCAAATTGGGGAACCTTGCAGTCCTTTGTGTTTTTTTCTCAAAAAAGAATAAAATGACAGTAGCTATCCTGGATCAAGCGTCTTCTTCAGGTCAATATGTGAACTGTTTAATTGTAGATACCTTTTCTCATTTCCACCTACTGTGACCTAGTTTTACAGATGGTAAAGGTACCTTTTAGAGTTTAAACAATTTATTGTACAACTAGATGGTTGAACTGGGATTAAAACCTGGATGTTTCTACTCACTACATTATACAGCCTCTCTAAAATGATTATCATTACATTTTGGAATTCAGGCACTGTGGTATTATGGAAAGTTGAGATTTGGAGTCTTGAAGGTGAAGAATGGGGTGACAGTTTAATAGTTTATAGTTAATTATTGTATTAGTATAGTGTAGTTTTATTTATTTATTTATTTATTTATTTATTTTTTTGAGACAGAGCCTCAAGCTGTCACCCTGGATAGAGTGCTGTGGCATCACAGCTCACAGCAACCTCCAATTCCTGGGCTCAAGCGAGTCTTCTGCCTCCACCTCCCAAGTAGCTGGGACTACAGGCGCCCGCCACAGCACCCGGCCATTTTTTGGTTGCAGCCGTCACTGTTGTTTGGCGGGCCCAGGCTGGATTCGAACCCGCCAGCTCAGGTGTACGTGGCTGGCACCTTAGCCCGCTGAGCCACAAGCGCCGAGCTGTTACTTTCCTTCTTAAGAATAATTCTGGTGTCAGTAGTTGATAAATATTTTTTAATAACTTTGTTCCTCACTACTGATTTAAAAATCAGTTTGATCTGGCCCCTTACTTTTGACTTTATTTCTTATTATCCTGAACTGCTCTTTATCAACATCCCCACTTCCAGACCAGCTGACTAATTGAATGTCCCTGAAGTTCATCCAGCTTTTTTTGCAACATAGGTGCACTTGCATAAGTTCTAAAACCATTATGGTGATAGGCGGTGGATAATGCTGAAGGTGGAAGGTACCTTCGAGCCCACTCAAATTGATTTTAAATGGTATTCTATGAAATGCTGTTGAACCTACTGGGTTCTGCAGCTATGTATGGATGCTGCAGGCACCAGCTCAGGGATTGCATCTGAAAGGATGGGACCTACCGCCTCTACACCTGTTTGAATCAGAGAAAGTGGGCTCTCTTTCCTTGACACATTGAACTTCCATGTTAAGATAATTTTTGTAAATTAATAAGATCATAATGTTAGAAAAAACTATCACCTTGTATAGTGAGGAAATTGAGGGCCAGAAGTATGAGGTCCCAGTGTCCAGGTTACAAACTGTGTTGGGCACAATCTTGTAAAGTCAGGCCTCGGACAATGCAGATAAACTGTCTTTCTACAGATCAGTTCTACTTAACTTTTCTTGTTAATTACAACAATTTCATTGCCAAAATTTGTTGGAATTTACATATTTTTAAGTATAAAATTCAGTACTTTTTAAAATATTCACAGTGATATATAATCATCACCATCATCGATTTTAAAACATTTTTAGCATTCCCCAAAGAAACTCCTCCGTACCCGTTAGCTTCGTCTCCCTGACTGTTCGTGCCTCAGGGTCTGGCAACCGGTCACCCACATTTCTGCCCCTGTGGACATTTGATATGGATGGAATCATGCAGTCCATGGTCTTTTGTGAGTGACTTTTTCACTTGGCATAATGACTTTAAGGTTCATCCATATCATAACATGTATCATTTCTTCTTCCGTTTTTATTGCCACAGAACAATCCTTTAAGTAGATATGGATAGCACGTTTTTACATATCCATTCATCAGTTGACAGACATGTGGGTAGTTTCCACTCTTTCACCGTTATGAAAAGTGACCTGACCTAAGTATCATACAAGGTATTCATGTAACAAACACATTTGTACCGCTTAATATTTTAAAATAAAACGTTAAAATGATACTATGAACATACCATATAAATCGTACTATGAATGGTACTATGTTTTTGTATAGATACATATGGTCATTTCTCTTGAGTATAGACCTAGCAATAGAACTGCTGAGTTATGTGGTAAATCTATGTTATCATAGTAACTTTTTGAGGATCTGCCAAATTGTTTTCCAAAGAGGCTACACCATTTTACATTCCCACTAGCAATATGTGAGAGACTTCCAATGTCTCGACATCATTGCCAACACTTGGTATTGTCTGTTTTTTTTATTATACCCATTTTAGCAGGAGTCAAGTGGCATTTCATTGTAATTTTATTTTTAACTTTGAATGATTAAATGGGTACACAATAGTTATATATAGTTATAGTGTTCATGTGATTTTTGATATAAGCATACAATATGAATTAATCAAATCAGGAGTAATTGATGTATCTATCACCTGAAGCATTTATCATTTCTTTGTGTTAGGAACATTCCAATTCCACTATTTTAGTTGTTTTAAAGTATATCCTACCTTATTGCTGATTATGATGACTTTGTTCATGATATTGTTCATTCTATCTAACTACATTTTTGCACCCATTAACCATCCCCACTTTTTCCCCACTCCCCTCACTATAGCTTTGATTTGTTTTTCAAAGATAGCAATGATTTTGAATATCTTTTTATATGTTTAATGATCATTTATATATTTCCTTTGGAGAAGTACCTATTCAGATCTGTGTCCCTTTTTAATCAGGTAATTTATCCTTTTTTGTTTTAATTTCAGATTAATTTGGGAGTACATACAATTAGGTTGCATAGTGTGCTTTTGTAAGGTTAAAGACCAGGTTGTGGTTGTGCTCTTCACCCAGGAAGTGTGCAGTACACCAGTGCAGTGCAATTGAGTTGTAAGAATTCTATATTTAGTCTGGATACAAGTCTTTCATTATGTATATGATTTAGAAGTACTTTCTATAATGCTCTGGGCTGCCTATTCACTTTCTTAACTGTGTTTTCTGTAGCAGAAGTTTTTCATTTTATAGAGCTCAAATTATTTTTGCTTTCCTTCACTTGTTCTTCTACTATTGTAACTTGGAGCTAACTCTGGATCATGAAAATTTACTATGTTTTCTTCTTAAATCCTATAGGTTATTAATTACACATAGGCCTTTGTGTACATATATATGTTACAAAGTAGGAGTTCAAGTTCATTCTGTTGCATATAAACAGGCAGTTGTTCTGGCATCATTTGTTGGAAAAAATTATTGTGTCTGCTTTGAATTGTCATGGCACCATATGAAAAAAATAATGAATTTGTTTCTGGACTCTCAATACTATCCCATTAGTAAGTCTTTCTTTATGCCAGTATCACACTGTTTTAATTATTGTTGATTTGTAGTAAGTTTTGAAATTAGGAAGTGTGAGTTTTAAGTTTTATTCTTCTTTTTCAAGATTGTTTTGACACCTGGCATGTCTTACAATTCTTTTTGAAACAGAGTCTCACTATGTCGCCCTCGGTAGAGTGCAATGGTATCATAGCTCACAGCAACCGCAAACTCTTGGGCTCAAGTGATTCTCTTGCCTCAGCCTCCTGAGTAGCTGGGACTACAGGCGCCCGCCACAACACTCAGCTATTTTTAGAGACAGGGTCTTACTCAGGCTGGTCTCAAAACTCTGTACTTAGGCAATCTGCCTGCCTTGGCCTCCCAGAGTACTAGGATTATAGGTATGAGCCACCAAGCCCAGCCGATCTCTTATAATTTTTTTATGAATTTTAGATCAATTTTTTCATTTATTTACAAAAAAACATGGCAGTTGGAATTGTCATATGTATTACATTAAGTCTGTAGATCACTTTAGGGAGTTACTGCCATCTTAATGATATTAAGTCTTCTAATCAATGAGTATGAGGTGTCTTTCCATTTCCTTAGGTCTTTGATTTCTTTCAAAAATGTTTTCTAGTGCTGCATTTCTTTTGTTAAATTTATTCCTAAATATTTAATTATTATTGATGCTATTACATATAGAATTGTTTTTGTAACTTCATTTTTAGATTGTTCATTGAAATAGATTTCATTTTGGCATATGTATATTTGTCTTGTATCCTGAATTCTTACCAAACCAATTTGATAGTTCTAATAATCTTTGGATTTAAAAAAAAAAAATCTTTGGATTTTGGGGTATTTTCTATCTATAAAATTATGTCATCAACAAAGAAATATAATTTTCTTTCTTCCTTTACAATCTGTAAGTCGCTTCTTTTTCTTCCATAATTGCCCTGGTAGAAGCTCCAGTAAAAGGTTGGATAGAAGTAGTAAGAGTAGAGTTGACTTAAGTGATGGGGTCACTGTGAATTAGGAAGAATATAGCAATGCCTTCCTGGTTATATTATACTTTATTTATACTTAAACTTACTTAAGAGATATAAGGTATATATATATATTTTTAATAGCATATGAGCTATAATTACATAGAGGAATAAATACCAGAAAACTGAGAAACATCATAAGGAAATTGGATTAAATTTTAATGTTTTCTATCAGTTTGTAACTTCACAAAATAATCTTTGAGTTTCTCCCTACTTGTCACTTTTCATAGAAAACTCACCAACCTTTGCAGAACTCCCCTGAGAGTGGGGAGGAGGATTCTGCTGACACATACCATAAGACTGGAGCTCCGTTAACACATGTAACAAAAGCCCCTGATTTTAACAAGAAGCAGCCATTCATTAAACATGCATTGATCCTCTACACGATCTCAACTCTTTGTAAGAGGCTGCGCGACTGCTGTGCGAAGAGGTAGAGCTCACCTGCCAACCTTTCTGAACATTACACTGTGAGCAAGACCTTGTTAAAAATGGAAAGAAAACCAAATCAGGAGCCAGAGAAATGTAGTCCATAGTCTTAATGTCTTTTGTGACTTTGACCAAGTCCTTTATGTATTCTTATTAGTTGCTAAAAAAAAAACTGGTGTGATTGCCCATCCAACTGTTGGAGAGTTGTTATGAAAATAAAATGTGATAATACTTAAAAAAAAAACAGACTTCCCTACAACTCTCGGGAATGAGAGTAAAATGTTGGAATTATCTGTAAAAATGATAGAAAGAATTCCTTCATATTTACCCCTACATTTTGTTCTGTGTGTAAAGGTGTCTAGTGAATGACAGTGGGTCCACCAGGAGCATTTCATTTCGATTCTCAATAGGACTGTTTTAGCACTATGGAAGTAAAGGTAAGCAAGATTATCTTTGTGGAAAGAAAGTAGTTAAAAGGACATTTTCATAGTCAGGTTTATTGCTCCTTTTCAGAGTAGTACCCTGAAAGCTCTACTTGGTACTGGACTGTTTGAGAGTTGTGGGCATTCCGTGTCTGTCTCTTTGCCTGTCCTGCCCTTCTCTTCTACCATGCGATTATTTTCAGTCTTCTACAAAGGATTCTCTTAGGTTCTTGTTATTATTGTCCATATCACCATTTCCCAGGCTTTGGGCCTCTTTGTAACAGAGACTGAGGTCCTAGACAAGAGGCTATAGACCTGACTTTATTTCTTACGTGAAGAAGTCAGGCCAGATGACCTGCCTGTGAGCTCCTTTCTGTCTATACTAGTCTGTTATTCTATGCTTTATAAATAATTTTGTTTTAAAAAGGAGTTCTTGGCTTCATAAAAGAGTTTAAATACAAATTAACAGTGAAATACAAGATCGACATGTTACAGGTCCCAAGAGGCAGATATTTTGTCTGCTTTGTACAGCATCCTCAGCGCTTAGTCCAGCACCCAACACATGCTAGGTGTCTAGGAAATAACTATGGCATAAAAGAATGTGTTAGCGAATGAGACTAGTTCAGTATTTGTGGATTAGTTGCTCCCTAAGTTTGTTCAATCATAAGTATGTTGGGCATTTGTTTCAGTTTTAGTGGAAGACATTTCTGAGACTTGGAACTGTGGAGGTTGATATGTGATAAATTATTTTTAGCATTCTTTGGTCTGATAGATAGCTCCTGAGCTGGTGGATTCCTTTGAAGTTTTCATTTCAGAGAGGATGCCTCATGAAAGAACACACGGCAGGAAGTGTTCCCTAATAGAATTGTCGTCTTTCCTTGAGAAATCACTGTAGTCCTACTGGGGCAAAAGACACTGTGGTTAAAAGGGTTTGCTTGGTATTAATATTCATCATCATCAAGTTCATGATTAAAATTGCATTCTGAGGACAATTTATATTTCCTAATTTAAAAAAACCACTTCTGTGTCTGTAAAGTGAAGCTTGTGTTCTATTTTTTATAGTTCAGATCTCATGTAAGATATTTCATACAGTTCTATAAATTTTCCATCTCGCTCTCACTGGCTGAATACAAGCTTTATAAGGTTTTTCAATCCCAAATCATTTGTACAAGCTATCTTCACTATTCCTCCCTCTCATAGCCCCTCTCTATTTTGATCTCTGGCAAGGATTTTTTTTAATGTTAGGTAAGGATGTCTTCTTTTTAATCCTCAGAAGGCCCTTGTTGCTGTGGCTTTTCCCTCCCATTTAAAATTGACTTGCTGATTGTGTTTCAATTTTGCATTCAGAGTTTTTTGTTTTGATTGATAAATGCTTGCAAGAAATATAATCTCTTCTTATACTTTTCTTTCGCTTGCTTTTTTTCTCTCAGAAGGAGCTTTGCAGCGGTAGCAAAGCTCTCTTGATAACATTGGAAATAAATCTGAACATCTTCACCCTGAAATAGGCCTAGACCTTATCATTCCTCCTTTACCTCAGTGATAATTGCTTATCAGCACGTACAGGCCTATTCATATGATTCTGATGCCACGAGGGTTTACATCTCTAGGAAGATAGACAGGAAGTGCAGTCTCCTGAATCCGTCAATGGCTTTAATAGAAACCAGACAAAGAAGGAATACAGGGCCAGGTTGACTATCGCAAAATGATAAGACCATGTATATATTATTGGACGCTTTCTCATGAAGCTTTGCTCTGCTGTGCCTTGGCTGCCTTGGAGGAGGAGGATTTGCAAACTGTACTTCTGTCAAAGCTGCAATTAAAATAACAGATTATATATTAAAAATAGATTCAAACTCACCATCATTTTTACTTCCCTCATTAGGTAAAATGAATCTCCGACAGAAACTATCCAACCATAGTACACTCAAAATATACAGGCCTACAGCCCAACTGGACATTGTGAGCAGAAACATTCTTTCAACAAAACTCCAGAAAAAAAAAAAAAGATTAAATTTTTACATACAAAATAAGTACACCAATTTGGGAAATGAACACCAAATGTCTTGGGACGTGTGGAGAATTAGATATTACACTACAGAAAAAAAGGGGAGAGGGAACAGACTGACGAGGGGAATGGGAAGCAGAAATACAATTATTTCCTCACCAGACCAAAATAAAAAAACATGGTAACCGAATTGCCAAGGTTAAAACAGCTACACCTGTTCTAAACTCTAACATGTCCTTGGTGGGCACAGAATACTATAGAATAGTTGAAATCTCCTGACGGGACTGTTTGTCTGAGCACCGTAGGATTGGTATGACCTCAGCTAATCACATCCTCTAGGAATTAAAAAGTTTCTGCATTTGAGAGTCATGTGCTTTTGGGAAAACTGGTGAATTTTTTGTTCTTTTTCCAGGGGAAGGAAACAACAGTAAACTGCCACTTTCAGAAATACTGCCTAATTATGTGCATCATGGAAATTTCCTCCTCTTGCATAATGAAGGCAGCCTAACTGCATGAGTCTAAAACAAACGCCTCTCATATTCATTACTGCTCCTTTTTTTTTTTTTTTTTTAATTTGTTGTTGGGGATTCAGTGAGGGTACAAGAAACCGGGTTACACTGATTGCATTTGTTAAGTTAAGACCCTCTTATAATCGTGTCTTGCCCCCAAAAGGTGTGGCACACACCAAGACCCCACCCCCTCCCCCCTTCCTTCTCTCTGCTTTTCCTTTCCCCACCCCTCCTTCCCTTTTTCCCTCTCTGGTCTCCCCTTTCTCCACCCCCACCATGTCATTAAGTGTTATTAATTGTCCTCATATCAAAATTGAGTACATAGTATTCATGCTTCTCCATTCTTGGGACACTTTACTAAGAATAATGTGTTCCACTTCCATCCAGGTTAATACAAAGGCTGTAAAGTCTCCTTTTTTTTTAATGGCTGAATAGTATTCCATAGTGTACATATACCACAGCTTGTTAATCCATTCCTGGGTTGGTGGGCATTTAGGCTGTTTCCACATTTTGGCGATTGTAAATTGAGCTGCAATAAGCAGTCTAGTGCAAGTGTC
>CAUYRH010011881.1:0-18545 GCA_963574655.1 Perodicticus potto | reverse complement strand
CTGTAGTCCCAGCTACTTGGGAGGCGGAGGCAAGAGACTCGCTTGAGCCCAGGAATTGGAGGTTGCTGTGAGCTGTGATGCCACAGCACTCTATCCAGGGTGACAGCTTGAGGCTCTGTCTCAAAAAAAAAAAAATAAAATGTACTGAAATGCTAAACACAAATATCAAGAGACATTTAATGACATTCTATAAATGTCTTCTAATCAACTAATAGTAAGTTCAGTTAAACTCATGCTTGTGGATTAATGTCTGCATTTGCCAATTTCTATTTGTGTGAAGTCATTTTCAAAGATGAATAAATGTTATAAGTATTAACAAGGCAATTAGGTAAGAAGAAGTAGACATTCAGATTAGAAAGGAAGTGAGACTATAGTCATGTATCACATGATCTTATACAAAATATAGTAAATCCTAAGGAATGCGAAGAAAGCAATTCCATTTACAATAACGTCAAAGAGAATAAAATACTTAGGAATAAATTTTACCAAAGTGTAAGCCTTGTGCCCTAAAAACTATAAAAAGAAAATCATTAAAAGAAATCAAAGATGACCCAAGTAAATGGGAAGACATTATATGTTTATTATCAGACCACAGTGTCCTGTGGATTCAGCACAACCCCTGTCTGAATCCCAGCTTCCTTTATTGCAGATATTGACAAGCTCATCCTAAAATTCATGTGGAAAGGGTGGGGCCTTTTTGTGACTTCCTGTGTGTAGCGGGGGAAATGTGTGTTCAAGCAGATGGAGCATAGTAGTGTCTGAGACTTGCTGTTTAGCTGAGGTCGTTTAACCTGGTGTGGTCTTGTTATAGGAGAATGACATCTTCCTGGGCTGGGAAAAAGGAGCTTATAAGAAATGGGGAAAGAGTAAGAAAAAGTGTTCAGATCTAACTCTAGAAGAAATGAAAAAACAGGCTGCTGTCCAGTGTCTTCGATCTGCTTCTGATGAAGTAAGTTTGCATTTTATTTCTAGTACTTAGGAGGGGATACTTTAACTTTACAAATATAACAACTTGACAAAAAAACTTAGGAAAATAGACTGTCATCTTACCCTTGTAACAGGAATATTATTACTTTTCTTTCTTTTCTGTAAAGGGGTTTACAGTTTTCTTTTTTCAAATTTCTTTTCTTTTTTTTTAATTAAGTCTTACCTGTGTACATTAATTCAATCATGGGGTACAATGTGCTGGTTTCATATACAATCTGAAATATTTTCATCAAACTGGTTAACAAAGCATTCATAGCATTTTCTTAGTTACTGTGTTAAGACCTTTATGTTCTGCATTCAGTAAGTTTCACCTGTACCCTTCTAAGATGCACCGTAGGTGTGGTCCCACCAATTACCCTCTCTTCACCCATCCTCCCCCCTCACCTCCCCTCCCTTCCCTTGCCCCTTGCCCCATATTCTTGTGCTATAATTGGATTATAGCCTTGATATGAAAGCTATAAATTAGTTTCATAGTAGGGCTGAGTACTTTGGATACTTTTCTTCCATTCTTGAGATACTTTGCTAAGAAGATTATACTTTTATGGTATTTTTTCATGTATTTAGAGTTTTATAAGGTATATTCTTATATATAAGCCACTTTGATTAGAGTATATACAAAATTTTATCTTGTTTTCAATTTAGCATTATATATTTCATTCTGTTTTTACATTGACTTTACTCTTTTTAGTGTTTTATTTACATTTTATCCAGTACTGTTTCTTTTTTTTGTTTTGTTTTGAGACAGAGCCTCAAGCTGTCACCCTGGATAGAGTGCTGTGGCATCACAGCTCACAGCAACCTCTAGTTCCTGGGCTCAAGCGAGTCACCTGCCTCTGCCTCCCAAGTAGCTGGGACTACAGGCGCCTGCCACAACGCCAGGCCATTTTTTGGTTGCAGCCGTCATTGTTGTTTGGCGGGCCCGGGCTGGATTCGAACCCACCAGCTCAGGTGTACATGGCTGGCACCTTAGCCACTTGAGCCACAGGCGCTGAGCCTCCAGTACTGTTTCAAACAGCAATATAATATGATCTTTACTGCTGATATTTAGCTTGCTTTTGAGTTTTTTCATTATGTTGTCTAAAATATTTTATGTATGGTTTTCCATGGTCTACATTATTTCTTTTGCATATATTCCTAGAAGTGGGATAGCAGTTCATACACTTTAAATGCACTATATTGGGCCAGGCACAGTGGCTCACACCTGGAATCCCAAAATTCTGGGAGGCCAAGCGAGGTAGGACCAGTCTGAGCAAGATCAAGATCCCCATCTCTACTAAAAATAGCCGGGTGTTATGGTGGGTTCCTCCCAGCTACTGAGGAGGCTGAGCCAAGAGGATCGCTTGAATCCAAGAGTTTGATGTTGCTGTGAGGCATGATGCCAGCAGCAGCCTACCGAGGGTGACAAAGCGAGACTGTCTCAAAAATAATAAACAATATATTTTCATATAATTTTTGATGGGGTTGAGTGCTGTGATGTCATCAGAACTCACAGCAGCCTCAAACTCTTGGACTCAAGAGATCCTCTTGCCTCCCCCTCCTAAGTAGCTGCCTTGATGCCCAGCTAATTTTTCTGCTTGTAGTGGAGACAGGCTCTCGCTCTTGCTCAGGCTGGTCTCAAACTCCCAAGCTCAGGTGAGCCACCGCACCCAGCCAACTTTTTGCTTTTTAGAAAAAAATAAGATTGTAGGCTCGGCGCCTGTGGCTCAACGGGCTAAGGCGCCAGCCACGTACACCTGAGCTGGCAGGTTCAAACCCAGCCTGGGCCTGCCAAACAACGACGGCTGCAACCAAAAAATGGCCGGGAGTTGTGGTGGGCACCTGTAGTCCCAGCTACTTGGGAGGCGGAGGCAGAAGACTCGCTTGAGCCCAGGAATTGGAGGTCGCTGTGAGCTGTGATGCAACAGCACTCTATCCAGGGTGACAGCTTGAGGCTCTGTCTCAAAAAAAAAAAAAAAAAGAAAAAATAACATTGTATTATTCCTCTTTTAGCACTTCATATACAATATTTCTCATATTTTTGGTATCCTGAAATTAAATAATTTCAGAATATGATTATCCATCTAAATTTAATATTATGAATTCTTATCTAGGAGATCATAAATTCTTAAAAAATTATTTTTCTTTAACCATACTATTTGAAACAGTGTGGCTTAAGTACTTTATGATGCAAGGTCAAATTGAGAGGATTTTGACCTCCAGAAACTTCCCTTCCTTCAAAGTTCTGATGTGCAGATAGCCAGCTTTGCTACATGTGATAAGCTGTGGAAGTTTAATTGTGTTTGGCTACCCGCTGCTGCACCTGCCTTTTCACACTCACTTATTCAGTGTTTCCACTTTTGGGTTTCATCCATTTAAGAATTGTCTGTGAAAGCCTCGTTTCCTGGCCATGTACTCATGGTACCTTATGTATACCTCACATGTTAATGGTCTTCACATCTAAATTACAATTATTTGTTTGACCGTGGTCACTGGGGCAAGATCTGGGAATTATTCATCTCTTATTTCCTATTGCCTGATAGAGCGAGTGTTGATCACATAGAAGGTGCCGAATTTCTCTTGAAATGAATCTAATATTTATTTGTTTAAAAAGCTTACCCTTTTCATTGCATCCTTTTTCCTCTTTCCAACTGTTTTCCTCTCCCAACCCTTCTTTTTTTTCTCCCAACCCTTTTGATTTTTTTTTTTTTTTTTTTTGTAAGACAGAGTCTTACTTTGTCACGCTCAGTTAAGTGCCTTGGTGTCATAGCTCACAGCAACCTCAAACTCTTGGGGTAAAGTGATTGTCTTGTCTCAGCCTCCCAAGTAGCTGGGCATCAACACGTGCCTGCTACATACCCGGCTGTTGTTAGAGATGCAGTCTCTCTCTAGCTCAGGTTGCTCTCGAGTTCGTGAGCTCCGGCTGTCCACCCACCTTGGCCTCCCAGAGTGCTGAGATTACAGGTTTGAGCCACTGCGCCCGGCCTCCCTTTTGATTTTTTAAATTTCTGAGTTTCTTAAGGCTTCTGTCTCATACAGTATGGATTAGGAATTGGGAAGTTACTGCTTATATACTTTAGTCAGTTACCATTTCATGACTACATAAGTAGGAAGATAATTAGTCTAGTTTTAGAAAAAAATGTAAATATACTCAGTTATGAAGGACACAGGTTTATCCTATTAAAACCAGGTACTAGAAGTGTAGCATTCTTAGTAGGGACCTGACCTGGGACTCGGATGGGCGAAGTCACTTCCCAGAGTGACTCGTAGTCTCTCATTCTCTTCCCTCCCCCCGTGGGACTGGGCCATTCCCTCTTTCTGAAGTCTGACTTTCGGTGATGTAGGGTACACGTGATCAAGAGTGGCTCTTCCAGCCCAGTGTGACCCCTGAACTCTGTAGTTCGACACCATCTGAGAGAGACTCTTTAATTGGCTGGGCTTGAGCCATGTGTCCAGCCCTGATTGATAAGCCACGGGGGAAGTCTACAGAGAAAACTGTGGTTAGACAGTCACCCAAATGGTATTTTCTGCATGATACTGGGGAAGTAGATGGATAGTTTTTAAAGGAATTCAAAATGTAAATGGTGCTTTAGTGAAAGGTTAGTTCAGGTAAATTTGAGCAACATCCAAAGAATCTGCTGAGTCATGGTTGGAAAGAAAATATGGGTAGGGCAGTTTCATTCTGAGAAAGGATCTCATTTCTTTTTAGGACCAAAGTTAGTACAAAATGACTAACCTTCTACTCATGGTTAAGCTGAGGGAGCAACAAGGGCAGCTGAAATAACTAAAAGGACGGAGAATATAAAACAAGTTGGACGAGACCGTACTCCTAGGGCTTATTTGCGTATAATTTATAGTAGCTAGGTTTGTATGTGTTCAGAAGAAGTTGGTATTAGGCAGAAGCAGTACCAGGGAAGGATAGTGGTTTGCAAAGATTTTTTTTTTTTTTAGAGACAAGGTCTCACTTTGTTGCTCTCGGTAGAGTGCTGTGGCATCACAGCTCACAGCAACCCCCAGCTCTTGGGATTAGGTGATTCTCTTGTCTCAGCCTCCCAAGTAGATGGGAGTACAGGCGCCCGCCACAATGCCCAGCCATTTTTTTGTTGCAGTTGGTTAACTGGCCTGGGCTGGGTTCGAACCTGGCATCCTTGGTGCGTGTGGCTGGCACCATAACCACTGTGCTATGGGCGCCAAGCCTAATTGATTAATTTTATTAAGATGAGTTGCATTTGATCATATTTCTTTTCTTTTTTTTTTTTTGAGGCAGCATATCATTATGTCGCCCTCGATAGGGTGCTTTGGTATCACAGCTCACAGCAATCTCAAACTCTTGGTCCTAAGTAGTTCTTTTCCTTCAGCCTCCCAAGTAGCTGGGACTACAGTTACCTGCCACAAATGCCCGGCTATTTTTTAGTTGTTCTTAATGTTGCTGTTGTAGCTGTCGTTCGGCAGGCCCCGGCCAGCCCTGGTGTATGTGGCTGATGTCCTAGCCGCTGAGCCACAGGCACCGAGCCCTGATCATATTTTTCTTAAACAGCATTTGGAAAGTAAGACCTATTTTAACTTTTTTTTGAGACAAAGCCTCAAGCTGTCACTCTGGGTAGAACCTCACAGCAACCTCCAACTCCTAGGCTTAAGCAATTCTTTTGCCTCAGCCTCCCAAGTAGCTGGGACTACAGGCCCCTGCCACAATGCCCTGCTATTTTTTGGTTATAGTTGTCATTGTTGTTTGGCAGACTCGGGCTGGATTCTAACCCGCCAGCTCTGGTGTATGTGGCCGGCGTGTTAGCCGCTTGAACTACAGGCACTGAGCCTATTTTAACTATTTTAAAATATAAACCTAGAAATTCTGTCCGTTCTTTCTCCTCCCCTCCCTTTCCCTAGGTAGAGTGCTATGACATCATAACTCACAGCAACCTCAAACTCTTGGGCTTGAACAGTTCTCTTGCCTCAGCCTCTCCAATAGCTGGGACTATAAGTGTATATCACTATGCCTGGCTAGGTTTTTTGTTTTGTTTTCCTATTTTTAGTAGAGATGGGGGTCTTGCTCTTGTTTAGGCTTACATGGGTAAATTATAATACAAAATTTTATGTTTTGGCCACAATGGAAATTTGCATATTAGTATCCACAAAATGAACAACATACTTATATGCAAATATTCACTGTGCCAGCAAAAGTACATAGTACAGCTTAGTATTTTGCCTGTGCATTGTTTATATGCTCTACATGGTTATATATACAAAAATCCATGTAATATTTCATGGCAGTTAACTTTCTTTTCTTTCCTTTTCTTTTTACTTTTTTTTTTTTTTTGAGATAGTCTCAAGCCTTGGGTAGAGTGCCGTGGTGTTATACCTCACAGCAACCTCAAATTCCTGGTCTTAAATGATTCTCTTGCTTCAGCCTTCCAAGCATCTGGGACCACAGGCACCTGCCACAGTGCCCGGCTGTTTTTTGGTTGTCGGTGTCATTGTTGTTTGGCAGGCCCAGGCTGAATTCCAACCCACCAGCTTCGGCGTATGTGGCTGGTGCGCTGACGGTTAAGCTGCAAAGTGCCGAGCCCATGGCAGTTTACTTTCAAGGTTAATTGTGATCATAGACAGCCCGTCCTCTGTATCTGTGGGTTCCACATCTGTGAATTCAAAATATTGAAAAATAGGGGCAGCGCTTGTGGCTCAAAGGAGTAGGGTGCCGGCCCCATATGCCAGAGGTGGTGGGTTGAAACCCAGCTCTGGGGGCCCAAAAAAAAAAAAAAAAATTGGCTCAGCGCCTGTAGCTCAAACGGCTAAGGCGCCAGCCACGTACACCTGAGCTGGCAGGTTCGAATCCAGCCCGGGCCCGCCAAACAACAATGTTGGCTGCAACCAAAAAATAGCCGGGTGTTGTGGCCAGCTACTTGGGAGGCGGAGACAGGAGAATCACTTGAGCCCAGGAGTTGGAGGTTGCTGTGAGCTGGGATGCCACAGCAGTCTACCCAAGGCAAAAGCTTGAGGCTCTGTCTCAAAAAAAAAAATAAATAAATAAATATTGAAAAATAGGCAGGGCTTGGTGGCTCACACCTATAATCCTAGCACTCTGGGAGGCCGAGTCTGATGGATTGCCTGAGCCGAGCAAGACCCTGTGTCTAAAAGTAGCTAGGTGTTGTGTTGGGTGCCAGGTACTAGGCAGGCTGAGACAAGAGAATTGCTTGAGCCCCAGAGTTTGAGATTGCTGGTAGCAATGATGCCACGGCACTCTACTGAGGGTTACAAAGTGACTCTGTTTTAAAAAAAGAGCGGGGTGGCGCCTGTGGCTCATCGAGTAGGGCGCCGGCCCATATACCAAAGGTGGTGGATTCAAACCTGGCCTCGGCTGAATTGCAAAACAGAAAAACAGCTGGGTGTTTTGGTGGGCGCCTGCAGTCCCAGCTACTTGGGAGGCTGAGGGAAGAGAATCGCCTAAGCCCAGAAGTTGGAGGTTGCTGTGAGCTGTGTGATGCCACGGCACTCTACCAAGGGTGATAAAGTGAGACTCTATCTCTACAAAAAAAAAAAAAAATATGGCTCGGCACCTGTGGCTCAAGCGGCTAAGGCACCAGCCACGTACACCTGAGCTGGTGGGTTCGAATCCAGCCCGGGCCTGCCAATGTCGGCTGCACCCAAAAAATGGCTGGGCATTGTGGCGGGCGCCTGTAGTCCCAGCTACTTGGGAGGCGGAGGCAGGACTCGCTTGAGCCCAGGAATTGGAGGTTGCTGTGAGCTGTGAAGCCACGGCACTCTATCCAGGGTGACAACTTGAGGCTCTGTCTCAAAAAAAAAAAAAAATCAGAAATAATCGAAAATAATTGGAAATAATAAGAATGATTGTTGACATCAGTACTGAACATATACAGATGTTTTTTATTATTCCCTAATGACACGATAACAACTAAGTATACCCACTACTTACACAACATTCGCATTACGTTAGGTATTATATGTTCATACTGGAGGGTCTGGGCTCGGTGGTTCATGTCTGTAATCCCAGCACTT
The DNA here is from genome assembly GCA_963574655.1 of Perodicticus potto. Lineage (NCBI taxonomy): Eukaryota > Metazoa > Chordata > Mammalia > Primates > Lorisidae > Perodicticus > Perodicticus potto. The sequence continues at coordinate 10,571 of CAUYRH010011881.1, read as the reverse complement.
CCCACATTTGGGAGGCTAAAGATGGAGGATCACGTGAGCCCGGAAGTTCCAGGCTGCAGAGAGGGCTGTGATCATTCTGTCTGCTGAGTGACAGAGCAAGAATCTGACTGAAAAAGTATACAGGAGTTTGTGAATAGGTTATATGCAAATGTTATGCCATTTTATGTAAGGGCCTTGAACATCCAGTTTTTTTTTCTTTTAGAGACCAAGTTTCACTGTGTCACTCTTGGTAGAGTGCCGTAGCATCACAGTTCACAGCAACCTCAAACTCTTGGGCTAAAGTGATTCTCTCACTTCAGCCTCCCAAGTAGCTGGGACTACAGGCACCTGCCACAACAGCTGGCCATTTTTTTGTTGCAGTTGTCATTGTTGTTCAAGTGGTCCAGGCTGGGTTCGAACCCACCAGCCTCAGTGCATGTGGCTGGCACCGTAACCACTATGCTACAGACACCGAGCCCATCCACAGATTTTGTTATCTGTGGAGCAGGGATGGGGAGGCGGTGTCCTGAAACCAGTCCAGCGCAGAGATGACTGTGTATTATTTCTTGTCATGTAGACTCTTGAATCTAACTTTCTCTAGGCAATAAAAGAACATGGAAACAATGATAAATAACATTTATTGTGCACTTGAAATGTATAAGGTACCCATCTGGATGCTTCATGTCCGTTGTAGGAATAGATGCTGCGCTCCCCTGGCAGGCCAGACCCCCTGAGGGAGCCAGTGGTTACTAAAGCTAAGGATGCTCAAATTGGCTGTGTTGTCAGTCAGCCCTGTCTGAGAAAGCCTCAACCTTATCTCTTTGGATATATGATGGATCTGGAGCATTCAAGGAAACTTGCAGGCCTTGAAAAAGACCTGGGCTTTTCTTCTGGGAAGCTGTGACTTGCTGCAGGTTTTGGAGTAAGGCAGCCTGACTTAGACACTGATCACGTACTGATCAAGTCCTGCCTGTGGACTTGAGAGCAGACGGGGTGGGGTGAGCCGAGGAGACAGAGGAGGCAGAGGACAGACAAGGAGAAAGAACTAGGCAGGACCCTGTCGCAGTGGTTCAGAGGTAGATAATAGAGCTGAATATATTAAAGGCAGAACTGATAAGATTGTTTGTGAGGTAGAGAAAGAAGTTGGAGTCAAGGGAGATAGCCAAGGGTTTTGGTCTGAGCAACTGCAAGAAAGTAGTTTATTTTTACTAAGAAAAAGAACCTAGGCGATGTACCTGGCTCTCTTTCTGTGGTCGTAGCTTTGTATATTAATGCAATCACGGGGTTCAGTGTGCTGGTTTTATATACCATTTGAAATATTTTCTTTGTTTTTTTTTTTTGAGACAGAGCCTCAAGCTGTCACCTGGATAGAGTGCCATGGCATCACAGCTCACAGCAACCTCCAATTCCTGGGCTCAAGCGAGTCTCCTGCCTCCGCCTCCCAAGTAGCTGGGACTACAGGCGCCCGCCATAACGCCTGGCCATTTTTTGGTTGCAGCTATCATTGTTTGGCGGGCCTGGGCTGGATTCGAACCCACCAGCTCAGGTGTACATGGCTGGAGCCTTAGCCCGTTGAGCCACAGGCGCCGAGCCCACCATTTGAAATATTTTCATCCAACTGATTAACATAGCCTTCACGGCATTTTCTTAGGTATCGTGTTAAGACATTTATATTCCACACTTAATAAATTTAACAATTTTACCCTTGTAAAATGCGACATAGGTGTGGTCCCGCCAATTACACTCCCAGGATGCACATCTTTTGTGGGAGGGTGGGTATAAATAAAGATTTAAGTATGAAGTGCCTCCTGTGAAAGAGCTAAGTAGAGGTTTTGAAAAGTGGAATATGCACACCTCGGGTTGATGGGGCTTTGTTGTGAGAGGAGACCATTAGGTAACGGACCATTTTCCTTTTTTCTATTTTTGTAGACACAGTCTCACTTTATCACCCTCAGAGTGCCGTGGCATCACACAGCTCACAGCAACCTCCAACCCCTGGGCTTAGGCGATTCTGCTGCCTCTGCCTTCGGAGTAGCTGGGACTACAGGCAGCCACCACAAGGCCCGGCTACTTTTTGGTTGCAGCTGTCATCATTTGGCGGGCACAGGCTGGATTCGAACCCGCCAGCTCAGGTGTACGTGGCTGGCACCTTAGCCACTTGAGCCACAGGCGCTGAGCCAGTGCTAAATTGTAAAAGGTTTTTAACTGGCTGGGTGAGGTGGTTCATGTTATCCTAGCATTCTGGAAGGCAGAGGCAGGAGAATCGCTTTAGCTCAGGATTTTGAGACTAGCTTGAGCAAGATCCAGGCCTCGTCTCCACTAAAAACAAAAAAATTAGCCAAGTATTGTGTTGGGACCCTGTAGTTCCAGCTCCTTGGAGACTGAGGCAGGAGGATCGTTCTACCCCAGGAGTTTGAGGTTTCCAGAAGCTAGGCTGACACCATGACATTCTAGATGGATAACAGAGTGACACTCAATAAAAATAAATAAATACATACACATTTTTAAAACCTTCATTTATTTAGTCATTAATGTATGAAATTAATCCCTTACTCCAATGAAATGATTATTGTATTGTCAGTAATCATCCCCTTATTCTCTACTTGGGCTTTGTTCCACTAATCTTTTAAATCTGCTTGGGCAGCACCTGTGGCTCAACAGAGTAGGGCGCTGGCCCCATATGCCAGAGGTGGTGGGTTCAAACCCAGCCCCAGCCAAAAACTGCAAAAAAAAAAAACCTTCTAACTCTGCTTTAGAAATAAAGTCTAAGTTGTGAACAACTGTAAAAGAGCTCCATGTGTAGGGTAGAACACAAGATGTTTGGAAGCTTGTGCCTTGGTTATTGATGTATGACAAAGTACCCCAAAATTTAGTAGCTTGAAATAACCATTTTTATGTCTCATGATTCTATGGAAATCATAGAATCTAGGGCTCAGCTGGGAGGTTCTTCTGCCTGTTTTGCTTGGGGTCTCATGCAGCAGCAGTCAGATGGGAGTTGGGGCTCAACATCCAGAATTGTTCCTGTCATGTGACTGGTGCTTCAATAGGCTTAACTCAGAACAATGACCTCTGTCCACAGCAGATGGAGCCCAGGAGTTAGAATTCCAAGAGGGCGTGTGTCACACTGGCTGATGTCTCATGTGAAGCCCCCGTCTTTAAATGCTGTGGAGGGTCATATTGGGTTGTTGTTACACTTATTGTGGTGGGAATATTTGTCCATTTAGGGATTATCTGGTCTAAATGAGACATTAACCATAAAATATTAACTGGTGAGAAAACTAACATGGCACTGTATTAATGAGAGTGATCAGGACTTACACAAAGAGTCCTGAAGTGGCACCCACACTTTCTGCTGCCTGGTGAATCTACCAGGCCAGGAAGGAATTCAGACCCAGGCTTGTAGGACTCCAGGAAACCTTTTAATGTGGTCAGGAGAAATGCTAAGGTAGAGTAAGTCACGTTGCCCTGGTTTACTTTACACTAATATAACTATGGTCATAAGTTGAGAAGGATGGTAAGCATGGAAAGGGTGGAGAAGCATTGGAAATGTGGGGATGGGTGACGTCAGGGATCTGTCAAGAACAAATGAGAATCTCTCAGAAGTGACAGGACACTAGATCCTGTGTTCGAGGCTGGGTCCCCAACATTGTGTAACTGTCTTCCAGCCCACCCCATAGCCTGGGAGCAGAGCCCACGCCAATCCCAGTGTTAGTCAGAGAAGGAGCAGGGATCCGGGCCGACCCAGAGGGGGTTTGGTGATCTGCATTAAGTTAGTTATCTTCTAACTCCTCCAACCTCAGACTCAAATATTAATGGCATTTTAAAGGCACTGAATCTAAAAATGTGCAAAATCTAGATATGGCACCAAGATTTAAGTCACTAAGGTGACTAGGGACGCTGACAGGTATCTCATATCTGTGTCATCTTGGTTTATCCTGGTGAATCTTGAGCGGGAAATGGTGGCTCTTGGGTTCTGTGAGAGGAAGTGGCACACATGCCCTTGGCTGACCAGTGGACATGGCAGGGCAGGAATTCAGACCCCAAAGGACTCCAAAGCCAAGTACATTTCACTTGAACCTGCACCCTCTGCTTGGAGAAGGTAGTTATTAGCATGTAAACTTCAGAAGGGCAGAGTTGGTCCGTGGTTACTGTCGGTTGCCTGGATGAGGCGGTGGTGAAGCAGTGCTGATAAGCCAGCATTGCGTTCTGAAGCTTGTTACTGAATGGACCCTGAAATTTGCCAGTCACTGTGTGTGGCTCACCACTTTGCAGATTTGGAGGAACTTGAATTTTAGAGTGCTTTTATGGTTTGTAGAGTGTTTTTACATGTGTGAGTTGAATACTGGGAAGTGAGTGGGTATTATTCACTTCACAGTTAGGAAAGATAGTTCCTGAGTGCAGTGGTAGAGTGTTAACGTTTTTTCATCTACAGTATGTGTTTCCCCCAACTTGTTACTAAAATAGGAGTAGAATTTAATCTTTCTTGGATTCTTAAGATAACTGTACATATAAGAATACTGGAATAAGAATACTAAAAAATTCTAGAATGCCCTTATGGATATGGTACACTACTAAAATATCACTGAAATTCACTAATCATTTATATCATAATTGGGAAGATGAATAAAATTTTAAATTAATAGCTCTAAATTAACGCTATAGATACTAGCTGCCAGGAGACAACAGATGCGATGGCAGTTTCTGATGTTCCTTATGCCTCTCAGTTTGCTATGATGATAACTCAGGAGTCCCATAATTTAAAAAAAACAAACTGTAAATAGGGTGCTGCAGTTCATCAAGGGAAGAACACAAAAACGTACTTGATAGAGCTTGCTCTTGCACAGTAAGGACTAAGCTCTTTGTTTCTTTTACTATTTAAATACAAGAGAAGAAAATAAATAAAATATTTTATACATAAGAGCAAATAATAGTATATTGCTTGTTCATGTATAATAACATATTTTCTTTCATACATAAGAGTGTGTATGTAGTTAATTTCCAAGACAAAGCACTGAAAAAAATCTAGTCACTAGATTGTTATCATCATACTGTGGTTGGTATATTAAATAGCAGTCCATTCTAGAGTATTGAAACAAGTTAAAAAAGTAATCACTACAGGTTCAGTGTTCTGCATTGGAGACTTGCCCTAGGTTTAAAAACATAGTGACACAGGCTTGCAGTACAGAACAGTAGGCAGAGTGTCAGCTGACGCTGGTGTTGGTTTCATGATCTGAAGGAAATGGAATATCATTGCCATACTCGTCACTCCTTGAGCATTATGGTAAGTAAGCAGACCCTTTCTGATAGAATTGTGCGTTCGAGCAATGTTTATGACTATTATCTGCCATGGTTTTAAAAAGTGTTTTTTAAGGAAAGAGCAGCTCTTCTCCGGTGCATTTTTCTGTTCTCCTCTTAAAAGTTACGGTATGATGTGGATGGTATATAACTACGGGTGTTTACATTTAACCATTTTCAAAGCAATCTGTTTTCTTGCCTCTCAAACTATGTTAACTGTGGGATTTGTTATTTAGAATATCTGTAATACTTGTGCTGAGTCATTTTGAGTGAAAGTGAATGGGATAAAGGTCTATTTTTAGCCTCTCAAGGCCCAGTGAGGGTGCTGGGTTAGCAGAATGCTTCGTCCCGTGCATCTGTTCAGGTCATGCCCACCAAAAGAGACTTGATTTTAATTTTTTTTTTTTTTGAGGCAGAGCCTCAAGCTGTCACCCTGGGTAGAGTGCTGTGGCATCACAGCTCACAGCAACCTCCAATTCCTGGGCTCAAGTGATTCTCCTGCCTCTGCCTCCCAAGTATCTGGGACTACAGGCGCCCGCCACAATGCCTGGCTTTTTTTTTGGTTGCAGCCGTCATTGTTGTTTGGAGGGCCCAGACTGGATTCGAACCCACCAGCTCAGGTGTACGTGGCTGGCGCCTTAGCTGCTCGAGCCATAGGTGCCGAGCCAGAAAATCACTCTCTTTAGACTGAGTTCCTGGGGGGACTAAAAAGTTTTGGTGATTTTTTTTTTTCCTTTGTACCATGTCTGGTAGAAGACTTTACTCACATAAATATGTTTAATATTCTTTTTGATGGTGAGTAACCTTTGGGCATATGATGGGCACTTATGCCCTTAAGTCTGCCCCTTGACCAAGATGAAAGCCATTCTGGGAGGTGCATGAGTATTTTCACATTTTTATTAGTAGGTTCCATTTAATATCCTTTATTAGCAAAGTGCATACTAATTTGGATCTATAAATCTATAATTTTAAAATGCTGGTATAAATTTAAATATTGACCATGTATTTATTGTAGAATATGGAAATTTGTAAGGCCTTTGATTTAAAAACATACAAACACCTGATTTTTGTATAGCTGGCAGTAAATTAATTTGTCCTTTTGTTGTCATGCAGAGCTCTGGCATCGAGACGTTAGTGGAGGAACTGTGCTCCAGACTGAAAGACCTTCAGAGTAAGCAAGGTGAGGGCCCCACTTCCAGAGCACTGTGTGCACGCACGCAGGGTTGTTTCTCCAGGGAACCTGGGTTGAGGGAAATCTTAGAACTGATCAGAAAAAAAGAACATAAATAAAGTCTCTGTGTTGAGAGTACATACCAGGCCAACATCATGCTTCATCTTTATCTCTGTTAGCTGCTCCTTTGTCATCCCAGCCGTCACTCGAAGCCAGCCCCGTACACATGAAGCGTTTCATTTTTTATCTTCAAGTTTAAGCTCAAAGGTTGGGAGTGATGTGTTTTCTTCTCTTTCCCCATCTTCACTCCTGTATTAATATTTGCTTATTGACATCTATATTTTTTTCTTTTTGTAGATACAGAGTCTCACTCTATGGCCCTCGGTAGAGTGCCGTGGTGTCACACAACTCACAGCAACCTCCAACTCCTGGGCTTAGGCGATTCTCCTGCCTCAGCCTCCCGAGTAGCTGGGACTACAGGGGCCCGCCACGACGCCCGGCCATTTTTTTTGTTTGTTTTGTTTTGCAGTTCAGCCGGGGCGAGGTTTGAACCCGCCACCCTCGGTATCTGGGGCCGGTGCTCTAACCGCTGAGCCACAGACGCCGCCCTTTGCCTATTGATATTAAGGCCTACAAACGTGTTGACAGTAATTCCTTCAAGTTTAGAAGGAACTTCTGTTTTGACTCTCAGAGTTTTTGGGTAAGCACATGTGATAAACTCATTAAGTCATTTTGGCACGTGACACTCCTCATACTATGTAGCTGCTTTTCCCAACTTTCCTACAGTCCTTGAGAATAAGACCTGCATGTTAAGGTTAAGGACACTTGTTTCCTTGTCCTCTGTTCCTGGTCTTTTTGCTGCCCACCAGTCCTAGAGCCTGCATCTTTAAGGGCTCATTTTGTTTTTTTCTTTGTTTTTTATCTATTAAAGTATCCTAAGCTGAGAGGATAGCCCATTTTTCTGTTGTAGCTGAAACACAGCTATAGCTCACCTCCATGTTAAGTACCAGAACTAATTATAATGAAGAATGTCAATGTTCTTAACAGATTAATATTAGTTAAGATGAGTCAGTATAAAGTCCATGAGTGCAGAATTTTGTGAGAAATTATTTTTGGAATCTAAAGTGATGTTCTCTCCTTCTGGTTTAATTAATAAGTACACAAGGGATGTTTGTCTCTTAATTAAGTGCCTCTAGAGCACTGTATCAGTGCTAACATGAGCAGCTCACATTTCAGCCTAACAGTAATGCGGGTTAGCCAGAGAATTCCCTCTAGTACACGAAGAAACAGATTTTTATTAAAACGACATACTGATAAAGGGTTCCTTTTAAGCTACAAAAGACTGTTATTTCTGTTTAAAATTAATTGAGAAACTTCTAAAACATGGGCATTTATTATTTAGATATAAGACAAATCATTCTGAATTTTTGTTTCATAACAGAAGAGAAGATTCACAAAAAGTTAGAAGGGTCTCCCTCTCCAGAGGCAGAATTATCCCCTACAGCAAAGGATCAAGTGGAAATGTATGTAACATTGTGTTCAACAATAAAATGTGCATTTGTTAAAAATCAAACTCATAACTGCTACATGGTTTCCATTTTTTGTTACCTTCTATTTGGTTTTGTATTTTATAATCTAGGAAACATTTATTGAGTACTTATCTGTGCTTGATGCTCAGGTTTCATAGGCAAATAAGGTGTAGCAGCATATTCAATATTTGTGGTAATCAGTGAAGCAAATTAATGTTTACTAAATCTCTTCACGTACTATTACCTTTGAAATTTACAATGACCCTTTGAGGAAGCAATAAAAACTGATGATTATGGGTAGCGCCTGTGGCTCAAAGGAGGAGGGCGCCCGCCTCATATGCCAGAGGTGGCGGGTTCGAACCCAGCCCCTGCCAAAAACCGCAAAAATAAAAAAAAAATTATTATAATTGTTTACAAATAAGAATATTGAGTTCCCACTGCTCATTGCAAAAGGAACAAGGGCAAATCTTGTGCCTTACCAAACCTGTTTCCTAAATATACTTTTAGCTCTTTCTTTGTAAATGATTAGTATTCAAAGAATCTACATTATAAGCAGACTTCATTGTTACGCATTTTGTTTTAATCTTCTAAACTTCTAAAACCTAAGGGGAAAAAGTAGCATTTAATGTGTTTGTATAAACCTGTGCTGTCCATAGTAGCCACAGGCAGTTGGAGCCCTTGAAGTATGATTGATTGAAATTGAGATATGCTGTTAAGTATAAGATTCTCAATAGATTTCAGAGACTTAATTGAAAAAAAGAGTATAAAGTATTACATTCAGCATTTTAAAATATTGATTATATGTTGAAGTGATAATACTATGAATTTATTTCGTTAAACAAAATGTTATTGGAATTAATTTCACCTGATTCTTAGGCTTTTCACGTGACTGTTAGAGCATTTAAGATTATATGTGAAGTTCCCAAGATATTTCTGTTGGACTGCTCTGATATAGACTGAGGAGTCAGTTACTCTCAGGCCCTTTGGAAACATGGTCTTTTACCACTGTAGGTGTGACCCTGAGTGTTGCCTGTCCAATACCTGGCACCTTGTTTGCCAACACAACTTTTAAATTCTTCGTTTAGCAATCTATTCTGCTCTGAAATTGTCAACAGCTGCCAGTTTCCTAGCAAATCAAAAACACTTCCCCATTTTCAAGCCCACTAAAACCAACCTACCTGGTTTTTCCCACCGTACATTTCTGGTAGTTAGCAGTCTAATCAACCTTCTGTTCTGTGAGTCTAAAGTGTCTTCACATGAATTTTCAGGCTCACAAATAGACACGTGAAACCTCTACCCTTATGGCTAGAGCTTGAAGGCTCAGTTGGCCGACTTTCTCTAAGTGTTCTAGGCCTCACCAACATGCTCTTTCTGAAGGCCTGCTTAAATTCCAGGCAGTATTTTAGAAGTCACTTACGGAGCTGTTCTGGCTCATTTTGAATATTAATTCCTTTACTTTTCATGACTGTGTAAGATAGAAACTATTACCACAATTTTGTAGGTGAGGAAACAGCCATAAAGAGGTGAAGTAACATGCCTAATGTCACACAGCTTGTAAATGGCAGCATCATGATTCGACCCCAAGGAATGTGGCTTTAGAGCGTGTAGGCTAAGTTTATTCACTATTCAGCTTTTCACCTGCATGTGTTTCCAGTGATCACCAGCTTTGTGAGGAAGGTCATACAATTATCATCACACAGTTGGGAAATAAACCCAAACATTAAATTCTGAGCTTAATGTCACCAGCAGTAGTAATTGAGCTGAGATTTAAATTCAGATATTTCTTACTGAAAAGACTGTATTCTGGGCAGCGCCTGTGGCTCAGTGAGTGGGGTGCCGGCCCATACACCGAAGGTGGCAGGTTCAAGCCCGGCCTCGGCCGACCTTCAAAACAGAAAAATAGCCGGGTGTTGTGGCGGGTGCCTGTAGTCCCAGCTACTCAGGAGGCTGAGGCAGGAGAATCACCTAAGCCCAGGAGTTGGAGGTTACTGTGAGCTGTGTGACACTACGGTACTTTACTGAGGGCGACAAAGTGAGACTCTGTCTCTACCAAAAAAAAAAAAAACCTAGCCCCGGCCAAAAACTGCAACAACAAGAAGACTGTATTCTTTCTCTTACTTTGTGCTTGTCACTTGTTACCTAGTTAAGATTCAAACTCCGCTGCTGTCTTACATATTTTCTCAGCATTCTCAGGTGCTTATCCCAGTGCTGAGCAAAAAGGTGCTTGGTGCCTGGCACTAATTTTAAGTAAATTGTATTTCAGTAGGTTATAAATTACTGTAAAGTTAATGACTCATGAATGATATGGTACTGACTCTTAAAATGAAATACTGCATTTCTCTGGTTGATAATGTTGTTTTGCTATAGCCGCCACATCTGTGTGCTCATTTTTGAACTCTTCACTCTGTTTTTCAGGTACTATGAAGCATTCCCACCACTCTCTGAGAAACCAGTTTGCCTGCAAGAAATCATGACGGTGTGGAACAAGTCTAAAGTCAGTTCTTACTCTAGCTCTTCTTCATCATCCACAGCCCCACCAGCCAGCACAGATACATCCTCTCCCAAGGACTGTAACAGTGAAAGTGAAGTCATCAAGG
>CAUYRH010011880.1:0-12328 GCA_963574655.1 Perodicticus potto | reverse complement strand
ACAGTCCATTCATGGAATTGAGGCCTAGGAAATTCACATGAAATTGACCTAGGCATAGGAAATGGGGGTTCCACATTTAGTCCCAAGTGTAAAGTGAAGGAGACACCAAGGCACAGGTGTCTCCTCGGCAGTTGTCCGGCCTTTTTGGTTATTGGAGTCTGTCCTGTTTTTTTTTCCCTGAAGGACACTAGTGTCTCTCACACATGCAAACACACACGAAGAAATTGCAAATAATTAAAATTAGGAACCTTCATAGGTACTGTTTTTGAAATTTAACAAATATTAAAGGAATATAAACGTATGGTAGATACAAAGTGTAATCTCTGTTTTTAAAAAATAATGTTTACTCTGTTGTGAAAGTTACAATCATGCAACAAAATCCAATAGGTTATTTTGTGGTAATTGGTTTATCGATGATCAGCATTACAAGTGATAAAAGAAAGTGTTTTACCCGGATCATCTCAATCCAGAATACGTATTTATTTATCCCAGAATGCGTCTTGTTCCTGTTATCCAGTCCTTGTTTTTAGGGTCTATGTTTGAGTTAATTACCCTTGTTGGTCTTCATTATAGACATTGATTGTCCTGACATATGAAATAACCTTTAAAAAGATGTCTTCAGGGTTGCCTGTCATGGTTAGCATATGGGATCCTCTTTGTTACCAAGAGAAAGGAGTTCACTTCTGGTGTTAGTTAAATACCAGGTCACTGGATCTGATTGACAACGCAATTTCTCAGAGGTTTGGGAGCATATTTGCCCTTTGTTGCCCCCGGGACCTCATTCTTCAAAAGGCTCTGGATAGGAAGTTGTATATCTTCCTTGATAACTGAAAGCTGAGTAAGAAACTTTTGAAAACTATAGTAATATATAATTATCATGCCACTTTCTGATATTGAAGTTTTGCTCTTATATTTTTGAATAAAATCTTTTGGTATGACTTAGGAAGTAGTTGAGACAATAGTTTTATAAACAGGACTGTCACGCAGAGCAAAAAATTAAACAAACCTGACTCTGGAGTTAGAATCATGTTGTAACGACTCATCTGAACATTTCTCAGAGAAGTTCGAGTTAACTAACGTAAGAACATTTTCATCTTGTTAGAAGCCTTCCAGGATGGCAGATGGGGCTCATATAAAACCTTAAATTTTGTAATGTATGAAGGCCTGGGTTCATACTACAGGGCACCCCCAAAGGCACCCATAAAATTGCCCTACGTAGGGAAATTGGGAAATGGTAGCTAAATGTACCTATATTTACAAAATATTCATTACGAAATTTTACAAAAGGTTTACAAAAAATGGCTAACATGTAGAGGATATTTGGCCTAAGGGTAATGTGCACGTAATAGTTGGGTCAGCTCAGTGAAGCTAACATGAGTTTCGACCCTCACCTTTCCGTGAGAATGTCTGCAGAAGCTCAGTACAGCACCAAGACATGGAATCATATCACTGTAAAGTGACATAAGGGAACTTAGGAAGCTCACACGCCCACCGTCAGGCAGGAAAATGAAGCCTGGGGCCTTAAATTACTCACTAAAGTCCTACAGCATGGTGTAGCTAAGAATAACAACAATAATAATGAAAAAAGTATATATTGAATATTCGAAAAGCCTTAATCACTAATGGTTGCTCGTGTATTGTAAGATTTTCATCTTCACATTAGTCATGCAAAACAAGCGTTCTCATCACCTTCGTTTTATAGAGAAGGAAACTGAGGCAGGGATGAATATTGCAATTTATCTTAGGTCTCGCTTCTGTAAGGTGGAAAGATTTGGACTGAGATGACTGGTCTTGCAGACTGTGCTCTTGAACACCGTAATGTACTTACTCAGAACTGGTTCAACAAATTACAGCCGGGGATAGCACAGGGCAAAATGTCAGAGACTCAGAAGTGAAGAATCCCTGTCTTCTCCTCCTGAAGGTCACAATCCAACACAGGGGTTGGCAAGCTTTCCCTGTCAAGGCCCAGATAGTAAATATTTAAGGCTTTGTGAGTCAATATAATCTCTCTGGCAACTAGTCACGTGCTGGTGTGACTACATATCAGAGACGATATGTAAGTTAACAGCCACGCCTATGCTCCAATAAAACTTTATTTGCAAAAGCAGACTAAGGGCTGGTGTAGTTTACCAACCCCTAATCAAAGGGAATGATTCATGATTTACATATAACCAGTTTTAAGGGTGGGATAAACAGAAGGTGACAAAAAATGTATGCATATTTTAAGAAAGGAAAAACTGTATTAAAATTTAGTACTCAGCATATACCGATAACATTTGTCATCTTATATATTATACCTTGTATCTATTGTAATTGCAGAAGTCAAATGTGGCTTGAGTATTACAATCTTAATACCGTTTTGTCCTTTCTTAAAGTGTGTATACATTGTTTTGGCACCCTGGGTGTAAACCACTGCAGTCACAGAGGGAGGAATGGTTTATCCTGCCCGAGATATTCAGGAGAAGTAACATTTGAGCAATGCATTGAAGAATTAGTGAAATAATATTAAGGCAAGAAGGAAAAGGCATTCTAGGCAGAAGTGACAGCATAAGCAAAATCACAAAATTGTGAAGGCATGGCATTTGGGAAACAGTATGTAATTTAGCAAGAAAATGTATAGGTATGTGCCAAGCAATAATAGGAGAAAAAGACATGTAGGTGTGGTGAGGGGGGCAGTTAGATTTCTAAAAAAATCTAATTTTAGATAGTAAAAATTGGAAGATGTGGAAAACTCCTTAGAAAAGAAAGTATTATTAAGGCGGTGCCTGTGGCTCAAAGGAGTAGGATGCCAGCCCCATATGCCGGAGGTGGCAGGTTCAAACCCAGCCCTGGCCAAAAACTGCAAAAAAAAAGAGAAAGCATTATTAGACTTCATTAGAATTATTAGCATTATTAGTAAAAATTGGAAGACATTGAAAATTCCTCAGAAAAGAAAGCATTATTAGACTTATCTTTTAAAAAAACAATAATTTAGGGCGGTGCCTGTAGCTCAAGGAATAGGGTGCTGGCCCCATATACTGGGGGTGGCGGGTTCAAGCCCAGCCCTGGCCAGAACAGGAAAAAAAAAAAAGAAAGAAATATATCCAGGCTTTTCTTCAAAAAGAAAAATGTAATAGAACGTATTTTGAAAGTACATTCTTTGTATCCAAGTTTAAAAATACAGTTTAACATCAGTAAATACACCAGGGGACAAACCAATGAAAAATTAAAAGGATGATGCTGGCTTTTGTAACTTGTGATACTATTATTCCTTTTTTATACAATGCCCTCGAGCTATGCTTTTAGTTTAATTATTCTGCACTGTGGGATTTCTATATAGTTTTTATGTTGTTCATGAATAAGAAATTTGTATCACACTTTTGCCTCTGTTCTAGTCCAAATAAAAGTGTTGAATAGAAATTTATATTTACAAGGAGTCTATTATGCGACATCATTTAAAAGCATATTTTATACCCTAATGTTATCATCCAGGAAGAAGAGGTGGGACATTATGCGTATTTTTTTTTTTCAGTATTACAGGAGTGCAAGTGTTTGTTGCACGGATTACTCCTGTGCAGTTTGAGTTGAAGTAGTAAGTGTGCCCATCACCAGCACAGCTGGCATTGTACCCATTAGGTATGAGCACACCTTTCCTCTCCACCCTCCCACCTATTTGGTTTCCATTGCATTTTACTATCCTATGTGCATGTGAGTGGTGAATAATTTTATAATTTAATCGTGAGCACACATGACGTTTGATTTTACATGTTACCGTGCTACACTACTGTTCTGTTCTGGCTCCACCGTAAATGCAGTTTGAAGGAGAACTCTAGTGGATGGGGGATGTGAGCCAAAGAACAGTGACCTCCAAGCAGGACAGGTGACATCTCTCCAGACCCTACAGCAAGCAGCTGCTTCACTTTGGATTGACTACAATGTAAACCAAAAGTACAGATTACATGCTGTAACAATGCATCAGAGTATTTGTGTTTTTAATTTCAGATCTGTATGAGGGTATAAAGGCTTAGGTTACATTGTTTTCATTTCTAAGTGAAGTTCAAGTTGTAGTTGAGCCCTTCCCTGGGGTGTGCTGTGCACCCTCATACTATATCTATTAGGTGAGAACTTGACAATCACCTCCCCGCCTCCTCCTTCCCTCACGGATATATACTTATGTTTTTCTTTCACACAGGTGGGTAGCTGTTTATATATTGGTTTCATAATAGTATTGGGTACCTTGGATATTTGAAACACATTCTTCTTAGTAAAGGATCACAAGGATGGATCACGGTATTTCAAAAAGCGAAAATTCCTTTCGTGATTATAATTTGCATATCTAATCATAATTTCATAGCTTCAAATTTTTAATTTTCCAGTGATGCACACATTTCAAAATGGAAACTTGGGAATTAAAATAAGACTTTTTTGTGAATTCATGCTCTGATAATTGGAAAATAACAATGTCTTCTGAAACAAACTTGGGAAATGGTCGATAGAACCTAGAACAGCATTGTCTCCGATCCCCCATAATTTTAAAAGAACTAACAAAATCATAGAGGGAGATTTTTTTTTAAACCATTTCCTTAAACTAGGTGTTTCTTTATATCAGAAGCTCTGATTTAAGTTTCCTTCAATTTACAAACGCGGGTCTTGGCATTGACACAGACAGCACTGCTTAGAACTTGACAATGAAACATTAATTAGATGCAAGCAATTCACAAGAGGATTCCCAGTGTGAACCATAAAGTGGTTATTAATCATTCTGAAAAGATCCCTCATGTCTCCCATGACAAGCACGGTGATTTGAGGAAAAATTCTTAGTTTAGTTAAAATGATGAATTGGTAAATTTGTTTTAATGTGAAAACGACCTTGAATTCCAGGGATTAAGCCCTCCTTTTCGTTCTGCATTATCTTTCTGATAGATTCCTGGATTCAGATTGCTAGTATTTTAGCAAGGATTTATGCAGATGTGTTTAGGAAAGATAGCAGTCTTTGTTTTACTTGTAAGATCTTCGATATCGTGGAATTGCTGACCTTGTGGATCAAGTCCTCTAATTTCTGAAAGAGAGTTTGTATGATTGTTATTTCTCGCTTACTTGTTGAATAGAATGTTAACAGTGAGACTGCCTGGTCTCCAGTGTGTATGTGTGCGCACATGTATGTGAAGGTTCTTTGGTATCAGTTCAATTTAGTGCATGTATGTGTCTGTGTTATGTTCATACTTTGTTTCATTTTGTATCAATTGAATACATTTTCACTTTTATACGTGTGTCTATTTAAACTAGGGTTCCAGATTTATGGCATTAATTATTCATAACTTTTTAATCATCTTTATATTTTCTAGCATAAATATTTAGTAATATTTTTTAGTACTATCTCTTCTTTTACCCCTGACCTCAATAATTTGCGTTCTTGTTTTCTCCCTTTTTTAAATGGGTTTCCATGGGAAAATTCAGGCCTATGATCTCCATTGAATGTCATGACTTAATTTATTATCTATATGCTAGAATGGCATCGGCTATGGGTTATCTTTGGAACACCCGAGAATATTGTTTCTCCTTCCATTTTCTGTAGTGTTTTGTTGTCTCGTGGAAATTCGGTTAGTTAAAGCTTCTTTAGAAGTTAAAATCTTTCCCTTATCACAGGGTGTTCTCCATATAGAATGCAAACACCGTATACCGGGAGAATTTCATTTATTCTTTGTCATTGAGCTATTATCACCTATTATACTCTAAATCCATTATCATCTCTGTAGGTGGCATTACTTTGCTTAAACAGTTATGTTTCTTTTGGAAAAGCAAGATAATAAAACATTTTATGTTTGCCCCTATTTATAATTTCTGGTGCTTTTCGTTCTTCCCTGAAGTTATTAGCTCCTGTCTATTGTAACTTTCCTTTACCCAGAAGAACATCAGCCTTTCTTGTGGAGCTGATCAAACCGCAATGATTTCTCTCAGTTTTTATTTATCCGCAAATGTCTTTATTTCACCTTGATTTTTGAAGGAGACCGGTGGAGTATATAAAATGCAGATCGGCTGTTATTTCCTTTCAGCACTTTTCAAAATGCCACACTGCCTTCTGGCTTCTTTTGATGAGAAGTCAGTCATCATTTGTATTCCTGTTCCCTTCATGTAACGTGTCGTTTTCTTTCACTGATTCTCACATTTCCTCTTCAGCTCCATTTGGAGCCGTTTGACTCTAATGGGCTCAGCTGAGCTTTCCTTTGCCTTCATTCTCTTTGGTGTTTGCTGAGCATAATGGGTTTATACATTATGAATTTTATAAATTTGCAGTCATTACTTCCTCAAATAACTTGTGTCATATTTTTTGCTCCCTCTCTGGAGCTCAAATTATACCTATTGCCGTTGTGTCCTATGAGACTTCGAGACGCTATTCATTTATTTAATCTTCCTTCTGCCTCCTCTCCAAAGTAGGTAATTTCTAAGACAGGTCTCAGATTCGCTGACCCATTTTCCTGCCTTCTTCAATCTGCTAAGTCCATCCATTAAAATGTTTATCTCATTTACTATTCAATTCTAGAATTACTACTGATTCTATTCTACTATAATTCTATCATAATTTTTGGCTAAAATTCTTTCACTAGCTCATGACATGGCCATGATTTCCTTAAGTCCTTGAAAATACGCCTGTAATACACAAAATTCTTGTTTGCTAGTTAAAACTCCTGAGTCATCTTGGGATGGGTCTTTATGTACCATTTTTTCCTCTTAATGTAGGGTCACACTTTCCTATTTTTTAACACATCTGGTATTCATTTTTTTATTATATCCACAAGATTGCCGATATGTCAAGGAGAGTCTGAAATTTGTCGTCTTCCTTTGAAATGTTAATTTTTGTTTTAGCAAGTGGTTAACTTGACTGGCCTCAAATTTAAACTCTGTTTCCTTGACTCACGTACAACAGCTAAAATCTCTGCTCTGTTTTTTCAGCTGTTGTTTTTTAGTGGAAACTTTGATGTCTTCCCTGTATACGCAAAGTTCCATAGTCAGCCGAGGCTTGAAGGGTTGGCCACAGATTTCAGGGGCTCCCTCTTTCGCGCTTTCTTTCGACTGAGTTTTCTCATCTTACATTCTAGCCATTCAGGAAGCCCTATCCCCATTTTTGCTGACTTGATAAGCTAGTAAGACTACGTTTTTCTGCTTAAAGTCTGGGTCCCACACAGAACTTGATGATAGGTAGAGCAACTTACACCCTGGGCATTTCTTTTCTTTCAAACATCATTTAACCTTCAATTTCTTACTGCTTGTGGTCATTTTCTATTCTAACATTACTTTCTTGTATCAGTTCTAAGTTACAACCACTATCTCCTAGAGGGCGACCCTAATAAAACCTGCTTTGCCATGATTAAAAGTTGTCCCTAGACTTTTTATTCTCAACTCTTGTGTGAAGAAGTTGAAAGACGTGTATCCCATTTTTATGACTAATAACATAATTCCTTGAACATAGTAGGAATTCAGAGGATATTTATTGGATAAATTTATTTCCTTTTACCTAATTTTTTTTTAATTTTCTGATTAAAAAAAATAAGAAAAGACTTTCCACCTTAGACTCTATTCTACTCCTTCCTTTTTAATCCATCCCATTTCTCTTGTCTGTGTTAATTTAACAATCTCCACCTTGTCACTCTTCCCCTCAGCTCTCCAAGGCGTCTTTCACAATGACTAATTTGCCTCTCTACAAATCACAGATAATGACTTCCAACCTCACCCTCAATAATAAAATCTTTCACAACTATCACTGGCAGAATAAGAAACCTGTTTTTCTTCTTTTTTAAATGAAATCATAACTGTAAACACTTATGGGGTACAATATGATGATTTGACATACAATGTGGAATGCTTGCTTCAAACTGATTAACATAGCCATCACCTCACTTGCTTATCTTTTTGTGGTAAGACATTTATAATTTACTCTTAGAAGGAACCTGTTTTTTAAAGTTACCAAACCATTTCTTACCTTCTACATTCTGATTCCAAATTAACGTTCTCTTCTTTTGTGTTCCTAGAACCCTCATTCACGCCACATTGTCCTAGTTCATTCAACAGATCCTATATACACCCCACGCTACATCTCCCCTCATTTTCTACTTGCCAAGCATCATGGTCTTTTCTGGAGTAAAATAACATTTCTCCTGTAAAGCCTTAGAACTTGTGAATAAGAACTTGTGAGCCATGATTGCACTCCTTTTTCATATTCTTCGTCTGTTGTGCGTTTCAGCAAAATTATCCTCCCACCTTTATAAACATTTTGTAGAGGGAAAATATGTTTTCCTGATTTATGTTTCAAGTTCAGAGCCAAGTGTACAGCCCTGGCGGTTCCCTGCCGCCCCTTCAGAGCAGCGCTGTTCTCATAATTGTACCCCAGGTGGTGGCACCCATGGAGCAAAATGTAAATATTCCTTCCCACTCCAAGTTGGAGGACTCAGCTGCCTCTTCGAGTTGCACACTCAGTAACTGCCCGCAGAATATAATTAAAACCATTTAAACTATATTTTAATAAAATCAAAAGGGACGTGGTGACCTCCCTCCACGTGCCTCATTTATCATAGTCACAGGTCCTGTGTGTCTAAGGGACGTTCTATGAATTATGACCCTGCTCTCTACCACCACAGCCTTTGTCAAGTTCACAGATGGAAAGTGAAGGATCAAAAGGACAAGTTTCACCCCTGGTTTATGTTAGGTTCACTCCAAGCATCAGTTTTGCTGAAGGAACATCTCTGCTTCTGTCTGGATTTTTTGTTCACTGTATTTTTCAGCTATGAAAGCTAGAGAGAACAGAAACCACTTTTGAAATGCATTTATTCTTTTCACTTTTCAGCTTTATTCAGGTATGATGGATAAATAAAAATTGTAGGTATTTGAGGTGAATAATGTGATGCTTTCCTACAGGTACATCAAGACCATTACCAAGCTAATGAACGTAGCCATTCCTTCACATAATTACCTTTCTCGTGTGTGTGGTGCGAAGACTTAAAATCTAGTCTCTTAGCACGTTTTTAATAATGCATTAACCACAGCCAGCATGCTATACATTAGGTCTCCAGAACTTACCCATCTTATAACCGCAAGTTTATACCTTTTGACCCAACAACTTCCTCCTTCCCTGACCCCAACCCATTATGACCACCATTCTACTCTGTTTCTATGAGTTTTGCTTTTTTAGCTTCCACATTTAAGAAAGATCATACAGTCATGTTCTTTCTGGGTCTTCCATATTTCGCTTGGTGTAATGTCCTTGCCAGTCACTTCTGCTGTTGGAGATGGCAGGATTTCCTTCTTCACTAAGGCTGAATGCTCTTTTGTTATATGTATGTGACATATTTTCTTTATCCACCAATCCATCCAGGGACCCTTAAGTTATTTGCATATCTTGGCTGTTGTGAATAAGGCTGCAATAAAGATGAGAGTACAGATAATCCTCCAGATAATTTTATTTCATCCATTTGGATCATTATTTTATTCATTTGGATGTATACCCAGAAGCAAGATTGCTGGATTGTACGGCACTTCCATTTTTCAATCTGTTGAGGAAATTCCTTACTACTATCCATGACGAGTGTACCAATTTACAATGGGAGAAATTCTAAAAGCAAAAAAGCTGAGAACATGGAAGAAATTTATTCTTCATTGAACAACCCCAAAAAGGCATCGCCAATACTTTTTATCCTTCTACCTCCAATGAGAGAGACTAGAAAAAATATAAAGCATCAGACAGCCTGGTCCCAGCCTCCTTGACTGTGACAAAAGGCTGGAACCACCTCTTCCTGGGATACAGAATGAAGACTCATCTTTCTAATAAGAGGAAGAGGTGAAGCTGATGTGCCTCTATCCACCCATCTTTGAAGGCAGATATAATATCTGAAGCTGCAGAGTCTACTTTGCAAACATAAGACACCACAAAATAAATCCTAGAAATGTCAGCTTTTACATGCTGGAAATGTTCAACCAGCTCCATGGCAGCTTAACTTTGGAACTTCTTCCTATATGAGAACGTTAAACCTCTATTGGCTTAATCAGTCAAATTCAGATTCTTGCAGCAATATCTCTAATTGAAATGTGACCTACTAGCACATAAGTTGTCTCACATCCTAAACACAGCCTCAGCCTTTTAGTTGTTTTTATTTATTAAACCATCATAGTCACACATCATGCTTCCATTTTCTGTTTGGGTATATTGAGACTTAGAAAATGTAATGATAGAGGGGGGCGGTTAAGAATACAGCCTTGAGTGTAAAACACACCTGGACTCCGTCCCTGGAACTTGCCACTTTGCATTCAATGTGTATCAGATGGTAGGTATACAGCCCCTTTAAGCTTTAGCTGACTGATCTGCCAAGCCATAATAAAAGAAATTACTATGTACAAAGCAGTTTTTAGAATTACATGAAAAATATGTATAAACTATGATAGAAAGGCCTAGTACATAGTAAACAGTGTAGAAACATTAGCCATTGTCATTATTTTTGTTACTATTCATAATATTTTTATCACTACCCAAGGCACAGAAACGGAAAGTGATCAAGTGTTACTAATCAAAATATGACCATAGCAATGAGCAAGTAAGGAATGTTCCTGGATTTAAACCCTAAACTTCTGGGTGGGGGGAGTTTCTTCTATACTAGCATAAGAATATTTAGATAGCTATCATTCTCCAAGAAGTCATAGGGATTCGATTTACACTCTTGTGTAACATCGTACATTTTTAAAACCATGATTTCGGTGAGCTCAGAGAACAATAGAATGACACCTTAAATATATAAGTAGATACACCTTTTGGTGTCTCATGATTTTTTTTTTGTCATTGAATAAATTGTAGCAAGTCTTCCACTCCTAGAAAATTACTCTCTGCATGCCTTAAAGCTTTGACAACACATAGGCACCCATATACATGTAGACATACTCGTGAATATCCTTCAAAATCCAGGCCAACCACCGGCCGGATGGTGATAATTGCTGTGGTGTTTGGGTGATGGATACACTGTGTTCAATGGAAATTTGATTAATCTGGTACCTGAATCACCATTTAAGTAGACAGCAAACAGGGTGTTAGTGATGGGAGGCACATCTTAGGCAGACTACCAGACAAAGGAAGCTGCCTACAAGTTTGCTATTAAACCTTCAAGGAGCACACGTCATGATATTTCATTTCACTCAACATTAAAATAACAATCAAGCTAGAATTAGCTAGCATTTCCAATGGCACTAGTAACCTCACCAGTCATGCAACCACAGCATTCTAACAAGCACTTTTAGTGAGAAGGCTTCCTGTGAAGAGCTTGTTAAATCAAGTGGAGAGCTGGAAGGGGCAAAGCTTCTTATTTAGAACATTCTGGATTTCTTCCAATTAGAATGTTTAGGCATCTCTTTCCCTTTCCATTTCTAAAAAAAGATGGTTCATAGAGGAATACATTAAATTATAGCAATAAATAGTGATGTTTCTCTGACCAATTAAAGTTGCCATCTGGCTAGCTCCTTTGGAGAATTCCCCCAAAGAAGTCACCTTACACTTGATTTATGCCATCTGGGGAGCTTTGTACCAAACAGAAACCACAAGTTTCGTTTCTTCTGATTTAAGAATTTCTTTTTTCAATGTGAAAGGCAAACTTTCTAAAAGTGGAATTGATGAGACAGCATTTTTTAAACACTGATTTCTCAAAGATCTCTCATCTACTTCTGAGAGAAAAGGCATTAATATCTGCTGTGGGGAAAAATGGAACGAACATCTAAATATAAATCATGACAGACCTAATTTATATGAAGAATAAAGATTGCCTGACAAAAAACATGAAAGGGGTTAAAAGGAAAAGAATGGAGCCTGAATGTGACTCTAACTCTAAATGTAGGGCTGCTACTTCCCTTGGCTGCTGTCCAAGCTGAGCTTATATTCTAACTGCCACTTGGCAGACCCGCGACCTTGGACAAGGCCTTTAGCATCTTCCCAGAAGCTTTAGTTAAATGGAGACAACTCATAGACTCAGGTCAGGGAAGGGCTGAATAGCATCCTCAGTATGGGGCCGACCCATAGCATCAGATCAAAAATGGTAGCTCTTGGACTGAGTTCTTTGAGGATTCTCTAGACTTCCTTCCAAAAAGGTCGTAATAGTTTGCATTACTACTAGCAGTGTAAAAGTGTTCCCTTCTCTCCACATCCATGCCAGCATCTGCAGTTTTGAGACTTTATGATGTGGGTCATTCTCATTGGGGTTAGATGATATCTCAGAGTAGTTTTGATTTGCATTTCTTTGATAATTAGGGACAATGAGCATTTTTTCATATGTTTGTTAGCCATTCATCTCTCTTCTTTAGAGAACGTTCTATTCATGTTTCT
>CAUYRH010011878.1:0-21352 GCA_963574655.1 Perodicticus potto | reverse complement strand
AGAATCAACATTGTTAAAATGTCCATACTACCCAAAGCGATCTACAGATTTAATGCAATCCCTATCAAAGTACCATTGTCATAATTTAAACAACTTGAAAAAAATAGTACTTCATTTTATATGGAATTGGAAAAAACTTCAAATAGCAAATAAATTACTCAGAAATAAGAACAAATCAGGAGATATCACATTACCAGATTTCAGGCTATAATATAAATCTATAGTGATCAAAACAGCATGGTACTGGCACAAAAATAGAGCAGTCAATTTATAGAACAGAATAGAGAACCAAGAGATGAACCCAGCTACTTCTCATCATTTGAGCCTATCAAAATATTCAGTGGGGGAAAGACTCCCTATTTAACAAATGGTGCTGGGTAAACTGGCTGGCAACCTGTAGAAGACTGAAACTGGACTTCCATCTGTCACCATTAACAAAAATTCATTCTCACTGGATAAAAGATTTAAACTTAAGACATGAAACTATAAAAATACTAGAAGAGAATTCAGGAAAAACACTCGAAGAAATTGGCCTGGGAGAATATTTTATGAGGAGGACCTCCCAGGCAATTGAAACAACACCAAAAATACATTACTGGGATATGATCAAACTAAAAAGCTTTTGCATAGCCAAGAGCACAGTAAGTAAAGCAAACAGACAAACTTCAGAATGGGAGAAGATTTTTGCAGGTTATGCTTGTGACAAAGGTCTGATAAATAGAATCTACAGAGAACTCAAACTAATCAATAAGAAAAGAATATATAACCCCATTTCTATGTGGGCAAGAGACTTGAACAGAAACTTCTCTGATGAAGGGAAGAACTTTCTTCTTTGTAGAAGAAACAAACACATGAAAAACACATGAAAAAATGCTCATCATCCTTAATCATCAGAGAAATGCAAATCAAAACGACATTGAGATATCATCTAACTCCAGTAAGACTAGCCCACATCACAAAATCCCAAAACTACAGATGTTGGTGTGGATGCAGAGAGAAGGGAATGCTTCTACACTGCTGGTGGAAATGCAAAGTAATACAACCTTTTTGGAAAGAAGTTTGGAAAACACTCAGGGAACTAAAAGTAGACCTACTGTTCAATCCTGCAATTCCTCTACGAGGTAGAGTATAAAATGGTCAAAAATTATTTTACAACAAAGAAATTTGCACCAGAATGTTTACTGCATCCCAATTCATAATAGCCAATACATGGAAACAGCCCAAGTGTCATCAACCCATGAATGGATTAACAAATTGTGGTATATGTACACCATGGAATACTATGCAGCCATAAAAATGATGGACACTTCACACCTTTTATGTTTACCTGGATGGAGTTGGAACATATTCTTAGTAAAGTATCACAAGAATGGAAAAAAAAAAGTATCCAATGTACTCAATACTACTATGAAAGCAATATATATTCACCTACATACTCATACAAATGGTAAAACATAACTATAGTACAGAAAGTAGAAAGGAAGAGTAGTGAGAGGGGAGGGGAGGAGCGATGTGAGAGGAGGGAGGGTATTTGGGGGGAAGTGCAGGATCCAATGGCAGGTCAATTTTTAGATCCCTGATCACCTAAAGTTCATGATGCAATGGTACATTTCAAAACTATTAAGAAATGAGTATAATTGTGATGGATGTGTTACTTAGTTCAATGTAAACATTTCACATTGTATATCGAAGCAGTACCCTGAGCCCCATAAATGCATGAATGTACAAAGTTATGATTTAATAAAAAATAATTTTTTAAAAAAGTAAAATCTAACACCCAAAACATAAAGTGATGTGTGGGGGTTGGGGCAGTTTTGCACGGAATTCAAATTAAGATGTTATCGATTTAAAAAGTCTCTTTTGGCTGGGCATGGTGGCTGGTACCTCTAATCCAAGCACAGTGGGAAGCCAAGTTGAGTGGATACCTTGAGCCCAGGAATTCAAGACCAGGAAGCCTAGCAGCAAGACCTTATCTCTACCAAAAAAAAAAAAAAAAGCTTGGCATGGTGGTGTGTGACTATAGTCCCAGCTACTCTAAAAGCTGAGGCATAAGGATCAGTTGATCCCAGGACATGGAGGCTGAAGAAAATTATGACGGTGCCACCACACTTTTGTCTGAGCAAAAGAGATTCTCTATCAAAAGAAAAAAGAACAGACTATTACAACTATAAGACATAAGTGTAAAGATAACCACAAAGAAAAACCCTATAGTAGAAACACATAACAAAGACAAGAATCAAAACATATCCATACAACAACAAACATCAAACAAAGGAAAACAGCAAGATATTAAGAGAGAGGCAAAAGAAGTACAAAAGAGACAGAAAACAATTAAGAAAATGGAAACAGTAAGTTCTTACCTATCAGTAATCACTTTAAAATTACATAAGAGTTTGGACCAATTAGGATATCTAGTTTAAAAAAAAAAAAAAACAGAAAATAACCAGTGTTGACAAGGATATGGAGAAATAGGAACACTTGAATACTATTGGTGGGAATATAAAATGTTACACTCGAATAGAAAAGTTGTTCCTCAAAAAATATATTACTATATATTTCAGCAATTGCAATTCTGTACACATACCCCAAGAGAAATGAAAGAAGAGCTATTTCTACAGCCATATTCTTAGCAGCACTATTCAAAATCCAAAACATGGAAGCAACTGAAGTGTCTGTGAACAGATGAATAGGTAAGCAAAATGTGGCATATACATACAATGGAATATTATTCATCCTTAAAATGGAAGGAAATTTTGACATATGTTACACCACGGCTGATTCTTGAGAACATCATGCTACGTGAAATAAGCCATTCACCAAAATACAAATACTATATTGTTCCACTTAAATGAAGTACTTAAGAGTTGTCTTAATAATATAGACAGAAAGTTGAATAATGGTTTCCAGGGCATGAGGGGAAGGGGCAAAAGGGAGTTATAATTTAATGGGAATAGCATTTCAGTTCTACAAGATGAAAAGAGTTATGGAGATGGATAGTGGTGAGCATTGCACAAAATAAATGTATCTAATACCACTTAAAATTGGTTAAATTGCTAGTTTTATATATGTGTATTTTACCATGATTTTTTAAAAAATGAAATTAAACTCCCAACTCACAAAGTGAAGTCACTGAATGAATAAAAATTAAAACCAAACTGTATGCTGTCCACAAGGAACTCACTTCAGATTTAAGAACACAATAGGTTGAAAGTGCAGTGATGGAAAAAAATATTCCATGCTATCAGCAACAAACAGACAGCAAAGATGGCTATACTTACATCAGAAAAGACTTCAAGTAAAAACTTAACACAAAACCAAATCATGATTATGTGACATGATTATATAACAATCGCAAGTAGCATCACAAAATTTAGACATACAAAGCAAATATAGACAAATCTGAAGGAAAAATAGGCATCAATACAATAAGAGTAAGAGACTTCAATACCCCACTCTCAATGAAGAATAGAACATTAAGACATAAACTCAATATGAAACCAGCAATTGTTAATGATAATATAGACCAAATTGACCTGACAGACATATACAGAATGTTATACCCAATAGTAACAGAAGACAAATTTTCTTCAGCACAAAAGAAATACTCGAGGATAGAACATATAGTAGGTCACAAAATAAGTCTTAAAATATAGGAATATAGAAATCATTTCAAGTACCTTCTCAAATATAGTGGAAGGACTCTAGAAATCAATTAACAGAAGGAAAACAGTAAAATTCACAAATATGTGGAAATTAAACAATTCTCCAAAATATCCATTCAAAGAAAAAGTAAAAAGGAAAATTAGAAAATATCTTGAAACAAAATTAAACACAACATACTAAAATGTATGTGATGCAGCAAAGGCAATACAGAAAAGGTAGTTTATAGTGATAAATGCCTACATTAAAAAAAGAATGACCTCAAAAACCTTAACATTACACCTCAAGAAACTAGGGGAAAAAAGAAGAAGAAGAAGAAATAAATGAGCTCAAAGTTAGCAGGAGGAAGGAAATAAGACTAAAGCAAAAATAAATGAAAGAGTAGATAGAAACAATAGAAAAAAATAAACAAAACTAAAAGTTGATATTCACAAAAGATAAACAAAATCAACTCTTAGACTAGGAAAAAAAGAGAAGAAGAAAAATAAATTATGGAGTTAGGTGGTATCTCAAAGTGGTTTTGATTTGCATTTCTCTGATGATTAAGGAAGACGAGCATTTTTCATGTGTCTGTATACCATGCATCTGTCTTCTTCGGAGAAGCTTCTGTTCAGGTCTCTTGCCCATAGTGAAATGGGATCACTTGTTCTTTTCTTTTTAATAAGTTTGAGTTCTCTGTGGATTCTGGTTATCAGATCTTTGTCGGAAACGTAACCTGCAGATATCCTCTGCCATTCTAAGGGCAGTCTACTTGCTTTACTTACTATGTTCTTAGCAGTGTAGAAGCTTTTTAGTTTGATCAGATCTAACTCCAGTAAGAGTAGCCCACATAACAAAATCCCAAAACTACAGATGTTGGCATGGATGTGGAGAAAAGGGAACACTTCTGCACTCCTGGTGGGAATGCAAGCTAATACGTTCCTTTTGGAAAGAAATTTGGAGAACACTCAGGGATCTAAAAATTGACCTGCCATTGGATCCTGAAATTCCCCTACTAGGAGTATATCCAAAAGACCAAAAATTACTTTGCAAAAAAGATATTTGCACCAGATTATTCGGTGCAGCTCAATTCATAATAGCCAAGTCATGGAAGAAACACAAGTGCCCATTGGCCCATGAATGAATTAATAAATTGTGGCATATGTATCCCATGAAATACCATGCAGCCTTAAAAAAAGATGAAGACTTTACCTCTTTTATGTTTATATGGAGGGATCTGGAACATACTCTCCTGAGTAAAATGTCTCAAGAATGGAGGAAAAAGTATCCAATGTACTCAGTACTTCTATGAAACCTACTTACATTTACTCACACTTTCTTATGAAAGATATAACACAACTATAGCCCAGGATGAAGGAGAGAAATGGAGTGAGAAGGGAAGGGATGAGGGAGGTTTGACATAGAGCGGGTAAAAGGCAGGACCACATCTATGGAGCATATGACAAGGGTACAAGTCAAATCTGTCAAGTGTAGAACATAGATGTTTTGGGACAATAATCAAGTAAATGCGGTGAAAACTATGTTGATTGGTTTGATCTAATCACGTCAGATTGTATAAAAAAAATCAGCACACTGTACCCCACATATGCATGAATGTATTCATGATCTATGTGTATTGGACTTAATAATAAATAAATAAATAAATAAATAAATAAATAAATAAATTATGATAGAGGAAACAATACAACTTACTTCACAAAAATAAAGTATCATAAGGGATTGTTGTTAGCAATTACATTTCAACAAATTGGATAATCTAGAAGAAACACGTGAATTCCTAGGAATATTAAACTACCAAGGTTGAATCAAGATGAAATAAAAAACCCCGAAAGACCAAAAAAATTCAAAACAGAACTACCATATGACCCACACAATTCACCTCTGAGTATATATCCAAAGGAACTAAAATAAGCACTTCAAAGCAGTATCTGCACTCCAATGTTCTTTGCAGCATTATTCACAAGAACCAAGACATGGAAACAACATAAATATCCATCAATGGACGAATGGGTAAAGGCAATGTGGTTTATACATGCAACAAAATATTATTCAGCCTTTCATAAGAAGGAAATCCTGGCAACAAGAATGAGACTGGCAGTCATTATGCTAAGTGAAATAAGCCAGACACAGGACCAGTACTACATGCTACCACTTATATGAGGATCTAAAATACTGAAACTGAGAGAAGTAAAGAGTAGAATAGTGGTTGTCAGGAGCTAAGGGTAGGGGAAAACAGAGAGATACTGTTCAAAGAGTCCAAAGTATCAATTAAAGAAGTTGAAAAATATACAACATAGTGCCTATAGTTAATAACAGTGTAATGTATACTTTGAGATTTGCTCAGAGGCTGTATCTTAAGTGTTTTTAATCACAAAAATAATAATAACAAAAAATAGGTCAGGAGAAAACTTTTGGAGGTGATGGATATATTTATGGAAGAGATTACAGTGATGACTTCACAATTATCAAACTCATTAAATTGTATTCATCAAATATGTACAGCTTTGTATATGTTAATATACCTCATTATAGTGATCTAGGAGGGAAACAATTCCAAAAAACAATTCTTGGAAGAAGAAAAGTAGCAAAATAAACACAAAACATGTACAATAAAGGATACTAATAATAATGACAAGAGTAGAAATAAATAACATAGAGTATAGAAGACAATAGAGAAAGACTGTATCTGTTAAGTGTTCAGACCAAATCAGGAAATACATTCATCAAAAAAAGCATAGAAGAGAAATTCTCAATAATCAGGGCAGATAAATATGATAAAGAGAATGCAAGTGATGAAATGCAAGTTGCTTATAATAATGTCTCAGAAAATTGACTGAATAAAAAATATTCCATATAAAAAGATATGGACTCAATATGTGTAGAATGTAGAAATTTCCTTTTTTCTGTTTTTTCATTCAAATACATGTTTTCTATTTTCCTTTAATAGAATGAAGAATACTAAAGAAATATTCCAATAGTGCCAACCAAAAATAAAATATAATAAAATAAAAAGTTGTTCTTTAATGCATTAACAAAATTGTCAAACTTTAAGCTAGATTAACAAAAAAAAAAAAAAGAGAGAGAGAGAGAGAGGACTCAAATCAGTAAAATCAGAAATTAAAGAGAGGACATACTATAACCAAATATAGCCCCCCAAACAGATAACAGATAAAATGGACAAAATCCTAAAAAGAAATAAACAACTAAAATTGACAAAAGAATATGAACGCCTGAATAGAACTAAAATAAGTAGTGTATTATTAATAATAATTTAAAAAGCTACCTACCAAGGAAAGACTATGTACAGTTATTTTCACAGATGAATTCTGAAAAACTTTAAAAGAAAAATTAACACCAATCTTTAATAAACTTATGGGGGAAAAGGAGGGAAAGAGAACCTTTCCAGACTCATTTTATGTGGTTGCCAGGATTACCTAGATACTAAAATCAAATCACATCGTGACTGAAAGCAAACAAATGAAAAAAACAAACAAACAAAAAAAAACTATAGACCCTTACAAATACAGACTCAAAAATTCTAAACTTAAGAAAAATTGAAAACTAAATTTAGCAACATATAAAAATGATTATACAACATAACAAATGGGATTTGTACCAGAAATTTAATCTTGGTATACAATATTAACACAATATACCAAATTATTAAAGTAAAAGAGAACGCAACATGGATTGTCACAAAAAATGGAGAAAATATGACAAAAATTAGCACCTTTCATTATAAAAAACAATTGAGAAAAATGAACAGAACAGACATTCTCAATCTCATAAAGGAAATCTTTGAAAAACATACAGTTAACAACATACTTAACAGCATAAGATCTTTTCCTTAAGATCAGAGAGCAGATAAACATGTTTGCTCTCACCACTTCTATTCAAAATTGTGGAGATTCCATCAAGGATACATATGGTACTATAAGGAACAAAAAATATTCATAATAGAAAGGAAGACATAAAATTATCTCTATTTGCAGATGATATAATCTTTGATATAGAATATCCTAAGGCATCCACATAAAAAAAAAAACTATTTTACCTAAAATACAATTTCGGTAAGATCACAGGATAAATTTGGTGTACAAAATCAACTGTATCTCTACACAATAGCATTAAAAACATTGAGAAAACAACTCCATTTACAACACAATCATTACGAATACTTAGGATAAATTTAGCAAAAGTGCAGGTAGATTTAGCCCAAGAATACAAGATTGTTTTTAACACTTGAAAGTCAAACGATATAAGTCACCATACTGACAGAATAAAGACTAACCATGTGATTTTTTTCAGTACTTGAATAAAAACATTTCATAAAACTCAACATGCATTCATGATACAGAAAAAACTTTCATCAAACTAAAAGTAATAGGAAACTTCCATTACTGATAAATGGCATGAATTTAAAATGAAACTCAAGAGTTAATATCATTGTACTAGGCCTCCTTCCAATTATTGTTCAAATCTTACTTCCTCAATAAGGCTCACCTGACCACCATATTTAATATAGCCAAATACCCTTTTCCCACTTCATGATTCTACTCATCTGCCTCAGTTTTCTCATAGCACTCACTATTTACTTACTATGACTATTGTTTATTTCTGTCCTCTCTAGTAAGAATGTCAGCTCTTTAAGGAAAGGAATACTACAGTATTCTTATTTTTCTGTTTTATTTACTGTAAATCCACAGCACTTGAATGGTGTCTGAACAAACTATGTATTCAAAAAATGTCTAGTGAGTAAACATGTAAATAAAATCTAATTCCCAAAGTTGTTAAGTAATATATATTACAGAGTCAATGAGGTAACATAACTGAAAGCCTATTTCATGTGAGACATTGTGCTAGGCACTGGGAATACAAACATGAATAAGTCAGTTCCTGCCTTCATGGAGGCTATGTTCAGGCTGGACCAAATCACACAAATGGATCATTTCAATCTAAAACATCAAGGATTATGAGGGAAATATGCCCAGAGGAAACTGCATGATGCTATGAAAAAGTGAGTTGCTGTTACATCTACAATAATAGAAATATAAATGGATCAAAATGAGAAGCCATAAGAATTTCCAATAATGGAGCTTTATTGTAAAAATCACTTAATTTTCCTGTTTGTCCACTGAATGCTATAAGAATTCTGTAAACCTAAATATAATATGTAAAAGTTCTTGACTTTTAAACGGTAGCCTATTTTCTTTTATGTTAAACTTATACTGTATGGTTCAGTATATTTTAAAGAATAATGAGGGGGTGGCACCTGTGGCTCAGTGAGCAGGGTGCCGGCCCCATATACCGAGGGCGGTGGGTTCAAATCCGGCCCCGGCTGAACTGCAACAAAAAAATAGATGGGTGTTGTAGCCGGTGCCTGTAGTTCCAGCTGCTCGGGAGGCTGAGGCAAGAGAATCACCTAAGCTCAGGAGTCAGAGGTTGCTGTGAGCTGTGAGGTCATGCACTACGGGCGACAAAGTAAGACTCTGTCTCTAAAAACAAAAACAAAAACAAAAAAAAGGATAATGAGGTATTTATTTTTCTTTGCTATTTTGGCTGTATTGTCTTTTTTACTCATGAATATAAAGTAGGTCACACCAAAAAAAAAAAAAAACTCTCTAAAAAGAAATATTTAAGCTTTCTGTTTTCAGAAAAGAAAAACTACAGTACTAGTATAAACAAGGCTATAGTGATCAAAACAGCATGCTATTGGCACAAAAATAGAAACATAGACATCTGGAATCAAATAGAACACCATGAGATGAAACTAAAATCTTAGAGCAACTTGATTTTTGACAAACCAAATAATAACATTCACTGGGGGAAATAATTCCTGTTCAATAAATGGTGCTGGGGAAACTGGATAATCACGTGTAAAAGACTGAAACTGGACCCATATCTTTCTCCACTCACTAAAATTGATTCAAGATGGATAAAAGATCTACATCTAAGGCATGAATCAATAAAAATCCTCAAAGAAAGTGTGGGGAAGACACTTGAAGACATCAGCCTGGGGAAAGATTTTATGAAGAAGTCTTCCATAGCAATTGCAACAACAACAAAAATAAACAAATGGGACTTAATTAAACCAAAAAGCTTCTATACAGCTAAGGAGACAACAACCAAAGCAAATAGACAACAATCAGAACAGGAAAATATATTTGCATATTATGAATCAGACAAGTTTGATAACGAGAATCTACAGAGAACTCAAATTAAGTAACAAAAAAAGCCAAAAATCCCCTATATGAATGGGAAAGTAAAATGAATAGAATCTACTCTAAAGAAGACAGATAAATGGCTAAGAAGCATATGAAAAAATGTTCATGGTCCCTAATTATCAGAGAAATGCACATCAAAACCACCTTGAGATGTCACCTAACCCCAGTAAGAATGGCCCACATCACAAAGACTCAAAGCTACAGATGCTGACTTGCTTGTGGGGAGAAAGGAACACTTTTATACTGCTAGTGGGACTATAAACTAATACAACCCTTTTGGAAAGAAATATGGAGAATCCTCAAAGAATTTAAACCAGGCCTCCCATTTGATTCTGTAATCTCATTACTGGGCATCTACCCAGAAGAAAAAAAATCATTTTACCTTAAGGATATTTGCATTAGACAGTTTATAGCAGCTCAATTTGCAATTGTCAAACTATGGAAACAACCTAAATGCCAATCAACCCAGGAATGGATTAACAAGCTGTGGTATATGTATACCATGGAATACTATACAGCCACTAAAAAGGATGGTGGCTTTATATCTTTTGTATTAATTCGGATGGAAATTCATTCTTCTTAGTTAAGCATCACAAGAATGGAGAAGCAAGAATCCAATGTACTCAATTCTGATATGAGAACAATTGATGTTAGTCCATGGCAGGGGGAGGGGCAATGGATGTGAAGAGAGTGGAAAGGAAGGAGAGGGATGCGGGGCCATGGTGTGTGACACACCTCTTAGGGGTGGGACACTATTAATAGAGGGACTTCACCCAGCAAAAGCAAGCAGTATAACCTGGCTCACTGTATCCTCAATGATCCCCCAACAATAAAAAAAAGAAAACCTATATATAATAATATGTAGTATATCTTTTATTTTGCTTTCTAATGGATTTTTATTAATTGATTTTTCTTCAGATATCTTACACAAGAGATTTTAATCTGAAAACTATCTTACATTATCTTAGGAAGTAGATAAGGAACAACACGTAACTAACAATATTAATAAAAATGTCCACCAGGATAGGAGAATTGGGCCAGTGGGGTTCTAACAAGCAGTCCTCTGTAGCCTCTTTCAGTAATATGATTTCCTGAAAGAAGGAAATCCAAAATCATACAAGTTACTATCACTGGAATATGAAATAAAGATGAGATGGCCTTGGAAATAAAGGAAAATAAGAACCTTATTACTATAGAAATTAGCAAAAATCATATAGTTTTACCATCCTATTCTGTCTATTTATTTCCAAAATCTCACCTTCTACATAAAAGTAACCACACTAATTGGACTTGTTGGGTGGAAAAGATCCTCTCAGAAAACAAAGTGCTCATCTATATGAGAAAAATGATTTCTTTCTAGACATCATTTAGAGCCCCTGGATAAGGCATTTTACCAAATGATGCCTGCTTCTCCGAAGCATTTAATCTTTCTCTCCTGGGTAAATCTGCTTTTTCCTGAGACCATCTTTGTTATCTTGACTCACAATAAAAGAGGCTTTTACAACTGCGCATTTTTTTTTATCAAAAGACTAAAAAGGTAAAGTGACAGAAATCAACTTAGTTTTACTTTATTTCACTGCCGTACTATAGTACATATGTTTAAGTAATAACTAGCAATGTAGAATTATAATTAGCCCTTCCTCTCAAAAAGGCTGAAAGTGAGATAAAACTTGAAAATGCATATTGCTGCATGAATATTCTGAGTGCTGATATGACACTCAAAGGAAAGGCTCATTGGATGAATTTGGATTTAAGATTTTGGACCTTCAAAACACTTCAGGTTCCAAATACGTCAGATATGGGAGACTCAAATTGTAATACATTTTGATTACAAAAAGAAGTAAAAACAACTCTGTACCCCTTGGCGGGGTTCCAGGATAAGAGGCTGAAAAGGTAGATCAGGGTAAGAAAACAGGAATCATTAGAGGATTTTAAACAAAAGAATGGCATGTTTATAAGATTTCTCCAGTGGCAGTATAAATATAAAATGAGAGACTTGGAGAAATCTTGAGATAAAATCAATAATTATACATAGGACTGTATTGCAATGTGTCAATGAATTTTTTCTCACTCAGTCTTTAGCAATGTAGAAAGTAACTTTTTATCTGTATCTGAAAAATATGAGCCCCTATAAATCATCAGGTCCACAGAGGAACTGAAATATGGCAACAGTCAAATCTCACTCCCTCCCTTGAGCTAAGTAATAATTTTTAATTTTTTTTTCTTTTGAGACAGAGCCTCAAGCTTTTGCCCTGGGTAGAGTATCATGGCATCACAGCTCATAGCAACCTCCAACTCCTGGGCTTACACGATTCTCTTGCCTCAGCCTCCCGAGTTGCTGGGAATACAGGTGCCCGCCACAACACCTGGCTATTTTTTGGTTGTAGTTGTCATTGTTTGGGAGGCCCGGGCCGGATTCGAACCTGCCAGCTCTGGTGTATGTGGCTGGCACCTTAGCTGCTTGAGCTACAGGCACGGAGCCTAAGTAATAATTTTTTAAGACACCAGCTACATGGACTCTAGACTGTCACCACTAACACCATATAAATTAATGTAAAAATGCCATATGCTAGACACCATAATTCATACCCTATAGTTCAATGATATTATAGTCAATCACTAATCAACTTTTCTATAAACCGAGAATTTCTAAAAGCAAACAAAAAAAAATACTTCTGTAATTGCCCCCATCTCCTGATTCAATTCTTTTTTCTCAAAAACTCTTCTTTGAGAAGGACAAAATGGCCAACTGGAGACAGCTTTTTCCAGAAGATTCTGTCCAGAAGCAGAAAAGATGGAGTAAAGTGAATTTGGAGAAGCCAAAAGTGGGGAGTTGAGTCCAAGGAAGAAAAAAATCAAGGTGCATATCTTCCACACTGAGACAAATTGTGAGCCAAGAAAGAGGAAGAAAGATAACAGAGATCAGGTACCTGAGGAACTAGTCTGAAGACTCCTGTTGCCCAGGTGATGGGAGATGGCTTTCCACAGGCCAGCAAGGGACAAAAGGGACCGCTAGCTCCAACCCACTCAAGGAAGCTGGGGATCCAGGTCCTCCTATTTCCATGTCTGAGACCTGTCCCCATCCTGCCTGGCACAGAAGTGAATCCAGAGCACACAGCCCACTCTTCCCCCTTTCTGTTCACCTGAAGGACAGCCCCATGCCAAGACCAGAGTGTCTGGTAAATTCTCCAAGAGGCACCTGCACAGTGCAAGCCACTGAACCCCTGAGAGGAAGCAGTGGTGCTGCAGTTCCAGCTGCAGCATGGGCAGGTGCAGACTCTCCTCATAAAGGAAACATTACCCCAAACCCTGGAGGGCCCTTCCCAGGCATCTGTGCCTGGGGGCCCCAGGAGGCCCTCTGAAATTGTTTAAGTGGGTGTTGCTTGCCCTGCCTGAGTGAGTTTAACTGGAACTCTCAGTCAAAACTATCCATGAATGCTTGTTCTCCAGCCACAGCTGGCTAAGGCTCAGGTTCACTACTTATTTTATATCGTGCTGGTGTTGTTGAGTGGATTCCCCTCCACCAGCTATCGACTTGGGTGTGGGGAAGATGGGAGAGTTGCACCTACTCGCATTTTAATGAAGCAGAAGTTCTAGTGAAATACTCTGACTCTCATGAATTGGGTAGAGGACAGGTTGGCAGTCAGACAAAGCCAGGTTGCGGTATCTCACCAAGTTGGCCCTCACAAACTCTCACTGCAGCCCTGAAAGAGAGCTTCACAAGGCTATAGGGGAAGGGCTGCAAGCACAAGCTTCAGTTCATCAGGGGAGGGGTAGTTAGCTCTAGTTCCTGGGGCCTTCTGATCTGGTCTCACAGAGCCAGTTTTAGTTGCCAAATAGATCTTACAGTGTTTCCTAAGGGCCCACAATTAGATTATGTCTCAATAACGATTTGGGGTCAACCCATCATTTCAACTAAAAAAGTATAACATTTTCAAAAAGCTGAACATACTCATGGAAAGGAGCCATAAGAAGAATTCTGGCAACATGAAAAATCAGAGCAGATCAACTCTCCCAAGAGATTACAAGGGAGATCCAGGACAAAATACTCTCCATTGAGAAATTGCTGAAACATCAGAAATAGAATTCAGAATATGAATGGTCAATAAAATGAGTGGAATGGAGGAGAAGATGGAAATGGAAATCTAAAAAATAGTCCAAAAGTTGTCTCAAGAAATTAATGAACTTAAAAACAAAGTCACCAATATATGGATATAATGAGGAAAGATATAGCAGAGCTTAAGGAATTGAAAGAGGCATTTGAGGAGCTTCAAAACACAGTAGAGATCCTCAGTAATACAGTACCACATGTACCAAAGAATTTCAGAAATTGAAGGCAAGACTTTTAAACTATCCCAATCAAAGAGGCAGAAAAATGGAGGGAAAAAATCCAGAATATTCCCTGTTATGAGATTATTTCAAAAGATCAAACATCCAAATTATAGGAATTCCTGAAGGAAAAGAGGATACTCTTGGAGTAGAGTATCATGCCCTTAGGAGTATCCTCTAGGATATAGTGGACAATTTCCCAAGCATTGCAAGAGACACAGAAATTCAGATAGGAGATAGTTTCAGGACCCCAATACGACTCAATCCAAACAAAGAATCTCCTAGACACATTATAATTAACTTTGCCAAAGTGAATATGAAGGAGAAAATCCTGAAAAGAATCAGGCATAAGGAAAGTCTTACCTACGAAGGAAAAAATAGGAGAATGACTGCAGAGCTTTCAGCTGAAACGTTTCAAGCCAGAAGAGGATGGTCAAAGGACTTTAACCGTCTTAAACAAAATAATTTTCAGCCCATATCCTGCTAAACTGAGTTTCATTTGTGATGGAGAAATCAAATATTTCACTGATATGCAAATGCTAAGGAAATTTGTCATACCTCGACCAGTTCCATAGGAAGTACTCAGACCCATTCTTCACTAAGCTGTGTAACCTTGGGCAAGTTAATTAGCATCAGTGAAATTCAGCTTTCAGTTACTGAATGAACCATTTGCATATAATATCTTTCACAGGGTGTCCTAAAGGTTGCCCCAAAAGTTGGCATACAGGGGGAAAACGGGAAATTATAGCTAAATGCACCCTTTTTTTTTTTTTGAGACAATGCCTCAAGCTGTCACCCTGGATAGAGTGCTGTGGCATCACAGCTCACAGCAACCTCCAACTCCTGGGCTCAAGTGAGTCTCCTGCCTCCACCTCCCAAGTAGCTGGAACTACAAGTGCCCGCCACAACGCCTGGCCATTTTTTGGTTGCAGCCCTCATTGTTGTTTGGCGGGCCTGGGCTGGATTCGAACCTGCCAGCTCTGGTGTACGTGGCTGGAGCCTTAGCCTGTTGAGCCACAGGCGCCGAGCTGCCTAAATGTACCTTTATTTACGAAATATTCATTATGAAACTTTACAAAATATTTACAAAATATTCTTTATGTGCTGGCTACATCTTTGTAGAATTTTATAATGAATGTTTTATAAATAAAGGTACAATTATCTATAATTTCCATTTTCCCTATGTAAGGTGACATCAAGGGTAACTTTTGGGACAACCTATATATGCATGGAAAACATCAGAAATTCAGGGAAGAGGAAACAGAATAACTAATCAGGCTTCCAAACCTAAGCCTCATACTCAACAGTGCTTATGAGAGAGTCCAGTTTTTGCCAGTCAGTGGTGTGTGGGTTGACTAGGAATGAGTAAGGGGTAAAAGGTTTCTCGTTTGTTTACCCAAACATTAATAAGGTAGTACATAGTATCTCATTTGGCTTTTTTTTTTAAATTATGAATTTAGTACTGTCATCAAGTAGCTCCCAAAAGGAAGAGTACTGAATGGTATAATTCAAGAACCAAATCTCAGTCCAGACCCCAAACCCCTGGGGGGTGGGGCACTCTTCTTTGCTCTTTTCATGGAAATGTTTAAGAGGCACTTGCAGAGAGTAGTAAACCTTATGTGTGAAACCTGTTAATTCTCTTGTTTGTAAAGAAAGTAAACTACCCAACTCCTATCTTTCATGAAATAGTCATTCAACAAATATTGATTGAGTATAAATTGTGGGTTAACATACTATTCTGACTATACCAGTTTTTATGCATCTGGAGAGAAGATAAACATTAACTGAATCACTTCAAGCTTGATGACTGTTATAAAGTCAGTATATACTTATAGTTTAATAGAAACATACAAAAAGAAAGCCTAATCCACTTTATGGGCTAGAAGTAAGCCCTCTTGTTACTTACTGTTATTGACTGAAATTTTGCATCCCCTGGGAACCATATGTTGAGAGACCTAAATCCCAATGGTACTGTGTTTGGAGATAGAGCCAATAAAAAGGTAATTAAGGTTAAATGAGGTCTTTGGAATATGGCCCTACCAGTAGGATTTGTGTCCGTATAAGAAGAGATACCAGAGAACTAGAGTATTCTCTTTTTCTCTCCCAATGCACTTGTGCCAAGGAAAGATCATATAAGGACACAACAAGAAGGAGGCTAGAAAGGGAGCTTTCATCAAAAATTAAACTCTGGCCGAACTTTGATCTTGGACTTTCCAGGCCTTTAGACCTATGAGAAAATTAATTTCTGTTGTTTAAGCTACACAGTATTTTATGCCAACCCAAGCAGATTAAGACACTTAGAATCTATAAAAAAAAAAAAAAAAAAAAAAAAGCACTTGCTTTTATTATCTTGCTGGTTAAATGACATTTTCTCCTGCTTTCAGAATATAATGAACTTCGACATGTGGAATTCCTGTATATGTGAGGCTCTAGGTTTAGTTTACCTTCCAAGAAAGATACTACTATGTTAATATATGTATCTCTCTAAATAAATCTTTCCTTTTCCTATAAAATTTAATGAAACACTTTTATCTTAGCAAGTATTATTAAAAGCTTACTGAGTAATGACAAAACATTTTCAGCTATAAGATTTTTCAAATCTGTATAATGAATATGTATCTGTAAGCTAATAGCAAAATAATGCTGTATAATGACCAACCCCAAATCTCCATGGCTTACAACAATAAGCATTTATTCTCAGGCTCATAGGTTTGCAGGTTGTGGTTTGTGTGATCTGTGCAGAGCAGTTCAGCAGTAGGTTGCAGATAGGCTTGGTTTGATTCTGTATGAGGTTGGATCAAGGTATGTCAGCATGTCTTTCATAAACCTGTTATGAGAAATCACCAGCATGCTAAAACCAAGCCAAATCACACAAAGCACATTTAAGGCCTTTGTTGGAGTCAACCATTAACATCCAATTGACAAAGTCCTGTGACAAAGTAAAAAAATCAAAGGAAAAGGGATATATACTCTAACCACGATGGAAGAATAAAAAGAATAAATGTTTGCTGAACAATAATTCACACAATTTAGAGAGGTATGGACAAGATGATCTTTAAGTAACAAAGGAAGTAAATATCCTATTGGATGATGGAAACAAAAAGATGACTTAGAAAAAGTTTCTGGTAGTTTATAATTTGAAGGCCACTGAGGATTGGAAATCATTATAAAATACATTGAAGAAAATATAACAATGATGTGGGAATAATTAACTCTGTAGAGACAGCACTCGAGCTTTAAAGGGTAGAAGAAGTTTCACAGATCGATAACATTGGGATTCAGACAGGGCAGCATTCTAGGCAAAGGTAAAAATGTACGAAATCATAGAAATGTGAACGAGAATGGCATAATAAAAAGTGACAATTTTTTGGTGTGGCTAAAGCAGAGATACAGAAAAAAATAGTAAGAGATGAGATAGGAAAGTAACGTGTTAAAATATTTAGAATTATAGCACAATAGTGGAAGAATGACTGGCAGGGTGAGGTTAGGGAATGGCAGGGAGAGTCCATTATGAGACTATTGAGGCATGAACCAAAGCAGTGGCAGTTTGAATGATGAGAAGAGGATATTAACAGATATAGGAAATGTAACTACATTATCTTTTTGAATGAATCCAGAGATTAGGACTTTCTGAACTGCAAGTGACTAAAACTCAACTCAAGTTACCTTAGCAAAAAGTGGAAACTCTCAGAAGCAAAATAAAAACAACTCCATGAATCAACACAACTCTAAGGACTTACAGGATGACAGAGAGACTTGAAATGTTGCAGGCCTTCCTTATCCCTCCCTTACCAATGTTTATTCACGTAATTCACTCCTACTGTAGGTTTACTTACTCCACATAGAGGAGAAACATGGCCACAGAAAGCCCAAAATCAAGAAAATGCCTCTCTCACTATTTAAAATATTTTTTTAATTAAAAAAAAATGATTCTTCTGCATATGGCTGTTCAATTTCTCTAGCACCATTTACTGAATAGGGATTCTTTTCCCTGGTGTATATTTTGGTCTCCTTTGTCAAAGATCAGTTTGCTTTATGTGGATGGTTTTATATCTGAGTTTTGTATTCTATTCCCTTGGTCTATGTCTCTATTTTTGCGCCAGTACCATGCTGCTTTACTTACTATATCCTGTAGCATAGTTTGAAGTCTAATAATGGGAAACCTCCAGATATGTTCCTTTTGTTTAAGATTGTCTTGGCTTTTTGAGACCTTTTCTGGTTCCAAATAAAGTATAGAATTATTTTTTCTAGATCTGTGAACTATGACACTGGTATTTCGATGGGGATTGCATTGAATCTGTAAATCACTGTGAGTATTGTGGACATTTTAATAATGCTGATTCTATCAATCCAAGAGCATATTTACCCATTTGTTTGTATCCTTTGCAATTTCTTAGTGTTTCATAGTTCTATATGTAGAGATATTTCACCTCCTTGGTTAAGTATAATTCTAAGTATAGTATAATTCTAATTTTATTTTCTTTGTAGCTGTCATCAATGGTATTGAGTCTTTTTTTTTTTTTTTGAGACAAAGTCTCACTTTGTCCCCCCTCAGTAGAGTGCTGTGGCATCACAGCTCACAGCAACCTCTAGATCTTGGGCTTAGGCAATTCTCTTGCCTCAGCCTCCCGCGTAGCTGGGACTACAGGCACCTACCACAATGGCTGGCTTTTTCTTTTGTTGTTGTTGCAGTTTGTCTAGGGCCGGGTTGGAACCTGCCACCCTCAGTATATGGGGCTGACGCCCTACTCACTGAGCCACAGGCACCGCCCAGTATTTAGTCTTTGATTTGATTCTCAGCTTGACTATTTTTGGTATATTGGAATTGTACTGATTTGTATATATAGATTTTATATCCTGAGACTTTACTGAATTTGTTTATTAATTCCATAAGTCTTTTGAAATCTTTGGGATTTTCTAGGTATAAGATCATATCTTCTGCTAAAAGTGACATTTTGACCTCCTCTGATTTAAATACACTTAATTTCTTTCTCTTGCCTGATGGATCTGGCTAGGACTTCCAGGACCATGTTGAATAGAGGTAGTAACACTATGCATCCTTGTTTTGTTCCAGGATTTAATAGGAATGTTTTCAGCTTTTCCCCATTCATTATGATGTTGGCTGAGGGTCTGCCATATGTGGCTTTTATAATTTTTAGATAAGTTCCCCCTATGCCTAGTTTGTTGAGACTTCTTATCATGAAAGGGTATTGAATTTGGTTGACTGAAACAGTATAAGTATCTCTCACCATTCACAAAAAATTAATTCAAGAGAGATAAATGGGTTTAATGTAAGACATGAAACCATAAGAATTCTAGAAGAAAATATTGGAAAAACTCTTCTAGGTATCAGTTTAAATGGGGTTTTCACCACAAATTCTTTGCCTAGAATTTGTGGCGAAAACCCCAATGGCAATCACAGCAACAACAAAAATAAACGAATGGGGCTTGATTAAATTAAAAGCTTCTGCACGGCCCAAAAAATAACCAATAGAGCAAACAGATTGCTTATAGAATGTGAAAAAATATTTACAAACTATACATTCAATAGAGGGCTAATATCCAGAATCTACAAAGAACTCAAGTAAATCAATAAGGGAAACAACTCCATCAAAAAGTGGAGAAAAGACATGAACAGAGCCAAGATGGCGGCCGAGTAACGGCTTCCTTGCAACTGGGCACGGTGAGACTGGGGAGAGAGGACTTCAGGCATCTCTGGCTGGCAAGATCTGCCCAGAAACATCCCTTTAGGGACACAGGGAGACAGTGTGAGACTTCTGGACCCCCGAGGAAGGCAAAAGCAGTGGAGATCTGGCAAGTGCTCGTGTGTGTTCATTCAGTCTAATCCTGCCGGCAGCTGTGGCTACAGCAGCAGTGAGACTGCAAACTGGAAAGGCCTTACCTGTGAGCTGTTTGGGTTTCTTTTGGACTTGGCACTAAGTTAAACTGCCTTGGGAGAACTGGGGCAAGAGTGTGGGAGTCTTTGAGTGTTGTCTGGAGCGACCAAGCCAGACGGAGCTAACAGTGTTTGGTGGTGGGCTGTGTGGAGCCATCATAGGAGAACTGCCCCGGCAAGCTCCACCCTCAGGGTCGCAGAAAAAGCATCCGGCGGGAGCGAGTAATCTAGTGACTGAGCAGCCTAAAGGTGGGGACTGAGATGCCTTGCAGCCTTAGCCCTCAGGGGCATTGGGTGAGACTGGTTTTGGCACACTGGGTAAGTGGAGAGCCACTTAAGGAGTGATCCCAGCGACAAGCGCTTTCCTGGGAAAGCTTCTGCTTACCCCAAGTTAGCAAGTTAAAGTGCCTTCTAAACAGGCTGAGGAGGATATAAGCTCTCCACTCTGCAGGGTTTGAGAAATCATTAGAGGCCTCTGGTCTCCATTTTGTTCACCCGTATCAACATTGCGATTAACATATCATACCCCAGAAGATCACCTCTTGCCCAGACAATATCAGCAAGATATATATGCTGCTTTGTTTCTCGGTTTTGTTTTGTTTTGTGGGGTTTTTTTGTTGTTCTTTGTTAGTTTTCATTATTGTTGTTTTATTTTTAATTTCAACATTTTCCTTATAGATTTTTCTTTTCTTTTTTTATTGCTTCGTTTTTCTAGTTTAAATATAATTTTTCATTGTTGCCTTTTTCAACAATTAGACTTCAATTTTTGCTAGTGTTTCTACCCATAGTAATTATTTTTTCCCTCAATCTTATCCTGTAAAGTTTTTGGTTTGCTTGTTTTGATTTGATTTATTGCATTTTTGTCTTCCCTCTCTACTTGGTGGAGGTGGGGTACTGTGTCCAAACAGGCTGGCAAAGAGGTGATGACATAATCACCCAACCAGGCACCCCCAGAGGTTGGGGGCTTTTAAGGTTGGGTCAAAGTACCCTACTGTACACCCATATGGCTTCTGTCCCCCTCGTTCTGTGCCTTTCTACTTTTGGTCAATAGTTGCTTCTACCCACCCCTTCTCCTTCCTCCTTTTTCTTTTCTTTTCTTTCTTTCCTTTTTTTTTCTTTTTTTTTTTCTCCCTTTCTTTCTTTTTTTCTCCCTTTCTTTCTTTTTTTCCCTTCTTGCTCTTCAATCTTCTCATCCTCTGGTCCTGTACCAAAAGGACTCATCGAAACCCTAGTCCAGAAGCAC
>CAUYRH010011876.1:0-54796 GCA_963574655.1 Perodicticus potto | reverse complement strand
GATTTAATTTTGACCAAAGTACATTACTTAAACATTAATTTTTAATTCAACTTGTTAATATGTTGTTTAGGAT
The DNA here is from genome assembly GCA_963574655.1 of Perodicticus potto. NCBI lineage: Eukaryota > Metazoa > Chordata > Mammalia > Primates > Lorisidae > Perodicticus > Perodicticus potto. The sequence continues at coordinate 54,723 of CAUYRH010011876.1, read as the reverse complement.
ATTGCATCCTCATTTATAAGTGAAATGTTTGTAATTTCCCCCTTATAATAATATAATTTTTCCAATTTTAATATCAGTTGTATCCAGATGAAGTAGAATGATTCTGAAGTATTTCTTCTTTATCTATCATCTATAAGATTTGGAATGATCTGTTTTTTGAAATTATCTTTTATTTTTATTTATAATTATTAGTTGTCTATTTTTTGAGACTTGGAAAAAACATAACAAGAAGAAGTTAACTGATGACTCCATACTGAACCTCAAAGTCAAAGCATTCTGTAATAGACATACTCTTATTTGACAATGTGAATATTACTTTTTTGCATTATTATTATTGCTCAATATTTCATTGCAGCAATCATCTGATTTCTTTTCTGAATGTATTTATCTTCATTCATTCTTTATGAGATTTTCATTTCTAGTCCTTATTTTAAACATTGTTATTGTTATTAAATTTTAAGCCTGTTTAATTTTGTGAAGGCAAAAAGTGGAAACCAAATAAGCACATGTATATGTAAAAAATAAATAAATTAAAATATATCCCACTTAAAAAAAAAGAAAGAAAATTATGGAAATCCTGTTTTAGACCAAGGATAACAATTTCGCCAAAAGAGGAGACAGAAGTTACTACTGGTTACAAGTACTAGTTTAATCCCCCGAGGATGCTTTCTTTCACTCATCTCTTTTTCCTCTCTTTCCTTCCCTTCTCTTCAACTCATCCACTTTATTCCTTCCCCCATTGCCTATACTTTAGTCCCACTATTGGAACCTACAGTCTCCATAGACCATATTTAATTCACCAATCACTTTTAGAACAAAAAAAAAAAGTTCTGATCTTTGGCCTGAACACATAAACATTCACTGCTATTTATTTTCAAGGTCACTTTTCTGAAGGATTTCTCACATTTCACTGTGGCTCAAATATGTTCCATGAATCTCAAGAAACCCAAGAGATATGAGCCCAGATGGGCCAAAATATGAAGCGCAGTTCCTCAAACCCTCCCACAGCCCACCTTCATCACCTCCCAACCTGTGCACAGGGACCCACCGGAACCATAATTTAGAAGGAAAATGTGGTTTCTATTAAGGAGAACTGTTGTCTCATGTTTTGGAAAGTTGTTTTTCCTTCCTCTTCTCCCCAACTTCAAATTAAATCTGCACTTTCGTGAAGAAAACTAAATGAAGGCCCTTTCCGTGTGAGGAGCGGAGAAGCAAATGATGGCTTTATTACCCTACATGTGAGCTCACACTTCATCTACACTGCCTCATGAATAATGGGAAGGGAACAATGGAGACACGAGGTCTAATTGCGCATTATTGGAAACACATCTGTGTGAATTCCAAGCTGGGAGCATGCCTCTCATCTCCTCTACTGGGAAAATGGAAAAGAAATTCCCAGAGGCCTCATTGAAATTTCATGTATATCTCAGAAAATTGTGGATTTCTTGGTAAAGTGATAGAAAATGGAATCTGAAGAGACAGCCTGAACTAAAAAGAAAATGTTATTGTAATGATGTCTTAGCATCAAACATCTAAATTTCAGAGAATAAGGTTTCCATCACAGCAACAGAAGTGACAGCCTATCCCGCCAGCTCCTGCCTTGAGGAATTTTGTATGATCTATGTGGATTCTGATGTGTAATTAAGCAGCCAATAATACCAGCAGATAGAAGGGGAGACTGGGAGTGGGGAGGATGGCTTGACTTTTTCAATAACAAAGTAATGTTTCATGTTATCAGAAAACCTTTCCTAAATCCATGTAATCAGACTCTGACTGACTCAAAGCCAGCTCAGCACCGTCAAGCACTGAAGTGCTTGGCATCTGAAGGTGTGATCTCCTTACCTACCCGAAAGGATCACTCAGGACAGAGTCCATGTCTGTATTTCCAGCATAAAGCCTGGGGGACCAGCACAAGATCAAGCCATGCCTGCTGGGCTAAGAACAGCCTCCTTTGACTTTGTTTAGTAAAACAAGAGTGGCGGAAAAAATTCCAGTATTTAGTAAAACAAGATTGGCCAGAAATGATCAGGAAAAAATTCCAGTATTAAACAAGACAGTTCATGGGAAAGTGCATATTAGAATACCACAAAGGAATTCGAGCATAAGAAACTACCTTTCTGAATAGATCCTATAGTCCCTTGGTATCGGTTTGTGTGTATTTCAGACATTTGAGAATTTAACATTGTTCAGGTCATCACATTTTTCAATTATGTTTCACGAGATTGGAACTCAACTCCCAACTTTGGAACCCGACTTGGGAGTAGATGTATTCCGGACAGTTTTTGCAGTAGACCCAAGAACACTGCAATAGCATGCCAACAAATCTTAAGGATAGCTAGAGGTGCTTCAAGTCACTATCCTTTTCTTCTAGATCAGCTTTAATTATTAGTGAGATGTTAAAACACAGTAGGGGATTCCAATTCCAAGAGACCACAGGAGCATCATAGAGTGGGCACAAAACCACAGAAGCTGGTCTAGCTGCCCACTTGTAGGAAACCTCCTTCACCTCCCCATCACACAGAGCAGAGACTAAGTGGTGAGCTACTTGCAAAATGTAGGGCTGGACCTCGGAAAGAGTCAGATAGAAAGCAGAGTCTGAGTTCGACACTGCAAGGACTAATACCCTTTGGAAAGAGTAAAAAGAAATCAACTAGAGATCAGAAAATTAGTAATCGCTGTTGGTCATTACAAGTTAAAGATCTGAGAACAGAACAGCAGAGAAACAGTATATTCATCTTCTAGGGCTGCCGTATCAAAACACCAAAATGCCAAAACAGTGGCTTGAACAACAGAATCTTATTGTCTCACAGATCCAGAGGCCGTAACTCTGAGATCAAGCTGTCAGCAGGGTTGGCTCTTTCTGAGCACTGGGACAGAATCTGTTCCACGCCTCCTCGTGGAAGACGGTGGTTTGCTGACAATCTGTGGCATTCCTTGGCTTGGTGAATAATCATCCCCATCCTGCCTTCATCTTCAAATGTTATTCTTCCTCCATGTGTATCTGTGGCTGCGTCCAGACCCTCCCCTCCTTTTGTAAGGACACCAGTCACACCAGATCACCCTCATATTAACCTCATTTGAACTTAATTATCTCTGTAAAAACCCCATCTTGAAAGAAGGTCACATTTTGTGGCACAGAGGCTTAGTAATCTGATGTATCTTTGATGGGCTGGTTGAAAGAAGGAGACGCACAGATCAACCCCAAACCAAAGAGAAATAAAATGATCCACGGTCTAAAGGACAGTGCTGCAGAGCCAGAGGACTCTGGTAGAAAGAATCAGAAGTAGCAGTAATTGAAATCATGGCCTAGAACTGGAGTTCCCTAAATATTTGCCCGCCCTGCTTTACCTTCCACACCACTGCCAGAGGGATGCCCATGGCCTTTCCTACACTCAGAACCACCTGTGGCCACCTTATGTTAGTTTAGAGCAGGCGTCCTCAAACTTTTTAAACAGGGGGCCAATTCTCTGTCCCTCAGACCGTTGGAGAGCCAAACTATAGTTTTAAAAAAAAACTATGAACAAATTCCTATGCACACTGCACATATCTTATTTTGAAGTAAAAAACAAAACGGGAACAAATGCAATTCACACCAATGCATTTGGCCCGCGGGCTGTAATTTGAGGACCCCTGGTTTAGAGAATAGAACGGAGGGCTATTTGGTGGGTCAACGGTATTCATTCTGCAGATTAGGAAGCCCAGGCTGAAAGAGAATAAAAGACTCAGGCCAAACTCTCATTTTCCAAACCAAGTCTCAGATCTCAGCCCTCCCCTTAACATGCCTGGCTCCTTGAGCCCTGATTTAGAGAAAATTCTAACCCAGATTTGTCAGACTTACTCAGCACAATAAGGTAATCACAGGGCAGACTGCTTCCTCCTTTAGTCTGGAAGTATTCCCTAGGATGGGCCTAGGTGGTATAGAATAAATAGAGCTGCACTAGCCGGGAACTCTCTTTCTGCCTTGGTAGTTACATCTCTCTCTGGGCCAGCTTCCCCCAGTGGGCATCCCAGGCTGCACATGGTGGGCAGGAGGAAGGCACGATGCTGATGGAGTCAGCCACAGCACCACAATCCACGCAACTCATCATGGCCTGCCCACTGGGCAAATCCGTATAAGAGAATCACTATCCCATGACCAGGCCATGGCACATACCCCGCACCAAATGCCCAGCTGATGAAGACCCCAGTGTGCAGGTCTGCTTTGGCCTCCCCAGACTTCCCACCCAGCTTCACACACAGAAGGGGTGGGCCTTGAAAAACGCTGGCTGGTCTTTCCTTCCTTGCACCTCTCACCTCATCTCCCACGTACCTTTCCCTCTGATTTTGCCTCAGGCCTGCCATTTTTCTTGAACTAAAAATCAGGACACATTATCTGGCAAGCATGATTTCTGATCAGGGAATCCGTTCCCACCAAAAGTCTCAGGTAGGGATTGTAACCATGTTAAATAACACAATTAATGGCTTGTCCTTCCTAAACAGAGGACAGAAAAACAATCAGAAGCAGAAAAGAAAGCCAGGTTTCAGGAAGAGATACCATTCACTCGTCTGTGCAAGGAACCTTCTCACACCTGAGAAACAGCCTGAAGCTGCAGATGTGCACCAGCAGGACAGGCACAGAGGGAAAGCCAGGGCAGCCGCTGGCACCCGCCCCCTTTACAGCCAAGTCCAGCCCACGGTCGGTAAATGCATTTGTTTCTCATTCACCTGCTCTGTGAAGATGAAGGCACCACAAAAGGCACAGAGGATCTGTTCTGCTGACTGGGCTCCCATGCAGTCCCCATTCAGAGGCCAATAGTTAGGCCAACTAAATATTTTAATCTCAAAATTGGAAAACATGCCTTCACGTGGATCTGTAAATGTTAATGACCAATAAAACCAGCTGTAGCACCACATTTGGTTCAGTTTATTAATGTGCTATTTTAGAGGAGCTGAAGTAAAAAGAGATTCCATTATCCCACTTGAAAAGCCCTTCTCTGTGTGCACCCACTTAGACAATGCTTTTATTCTACCCAGATTCTCAATTTGTCCTTTCCTATTAGGGCTTGGTTTTTGTTGTTGTTATTATTAATGCTGTTGTTACTTGATTTTTGTTTGGTTTGCTTAGTGGGTGGGTTTTGGAGGGGGTATGTGTGCACGTGTGTGTGTCTGGCATCATTCCAGCAAAGATGAGTGGTCCAGAGTGGCCGAGACTCCTCCAACTCAACCATTGCTTCCCAGAACTCAGGCATCTTCCTCTACTTCTTGCTCAAAGATCTACATTTTCCAGTCTTGAAGATTAGCACTGTTCTTGACTCATTGAAAAATGAATAACTACCCAAAGAACAGATATTCAGGGACTGCACATCTAGAACTCCTCAGCAAGGCTTATCAAGTACCCATTCTGCCAGCACAGAGTACAAAGCTATTGAGTTAAATGAGAATAAGCCATTTATTCTTTCATTTAGCAAACACCTAAAGACCTACTATGTGCCAGACACTGTTCCAAGTACCGGAAATACAGAGCAGAACAACCAGGACAACACTTTGTCCTGTTCAAGGTTGTTTCAAGTCAATGAGATATGCCATAGACAAACACATAAAAATTTAATAGAAGGTTAGGTAGCTAAAGGTGCCATGAAAAATATGACAAGGCTGGGTAAGGAAGGAAAGAGTGATAGGATTGCTCTTTTAAATGAGGAAAAGAGCAAGGTTGTTAGTAAACAACAGTAGGGGGCAGAGTTGGTAGGCCCCTGTGGGCCACTGAAGAGTTTGGAGAATTGAACAGAGTTTTATGATGTGACACACACTGTAAAGTGGGGGAAAGGGACAAGGATAGAAGCAGGAAGACCAATTAGGAAGCTACTACAATAATCTGTAGGCAAGAGATGTGGTGGTAGCTGCTGGCGTCTGAATGTTTGTGTAGAACCAAAATCCATATGTTTACATTTTCATTCCTAAGGAAATGATATGAGAAGGTAGAGCCTTTGCGAGGTAAGCAGGTCATGGGAATGGAGCCCTCATGAACAGGATTAGTGCCCTCATAACAAGAGGTCCAAAGGAGCCCAGTCATCCATCTTGCTAAGTGAGGTTACAGCAAAAAGTCAGCTACCCAGAGAGGAGGCCCTCATCAGACACCTTGATCTTGGACTTCCCAGCCTCCAGAACTGTGAGAAACAAGTTCACGTTCATAAGCCACCTAGACTGAGGTATTTTGTTACAACATCCCAAACACACTAGGACAGTGTCTTTGCCTAGGTTAGAAGTGGTGGAGAGAGGATCATAAACGGCTGGACTACCTGCACTTGCCCATGATAGCACCAAAACTGACCAATCTGAATGGGACAAAGTTAAGAGAAGAAACAAGAATGATCCAAGATTTAGCAGTGACTTCCTGTCTTATAATTTACAAGACACTTTCACACACATTGTCTCACTCAGGATTCATAAGGACTTTGCTTCTCAAAGTGTGACAAGCAGACAAGCATCATTGACATCACCTGGGAGCCTGATAGAAATACAGAATCCCAGACCCAGAGCCCAGATTGCCTATACGCCTATTAAAGTTTGAGAAGCACCCGTGTGAGTGGCAGGAATGGCGAGGATGGAGGTGATGCGGAGGAGGCGGACCGAACAGTCTCCTAGAGGTTACATCACTTGTTTGAGGCCACGTGGTTAAGATGTAGGGATTCTGGCTACAACCCCAGTGCACTTCTACCCTCCCATGCTTTTGAGATACAAGTTCTTGGAGGGCTCACAGCCCACAAGGGAACCAGAACCCACACTATGTAACAATCATCATCTGAAATACTATAGTTTCACTGGAGGTCACAATTTAGGGATCACAGGATAAGCTTCAGAGAGAATGCCAAATTCATCTTGGTTATGAAAGTGAGTAGAATTTAGAACAGGAAAAGAACTGAGAGAGAGCTGCCGAGCAGACAGAAGTGTGCATTTGTGTGGGTGCACATGTGTGCGTGTGTGTGCGTGTGTACATGTGTGTGGGGGGGGAGGGGGAAGTCACCGAGGAGAGGAGAACCCTGTGAACAAAGCCCAGAGCTCCATCTGATGCTGATAAATCACCCTCCCCGTCACATTCTGCCTAGCAGACATATTGATCCTGAACTAATCAAGTAGAAAGAGTCATTGGGGAAAAAATAACCGGCTTAAAAAAATAAATCCCCCTCACATGATTACTCCTCCAGGAAGAGTGAGCTGTGCAGGGCTGATGGCAAATTTGTCAAAGGGCAAGGTGGACATGCAGCCGGGGCAAGGGGGAGGCCAGGATGTGGGAGGACGAGCCCTCCCAGAGAGGACCGGGCACCCGCTGCTGTTTGCTTTTTAGCCTGTATTCACTGTGCCTGGCTCCAGTGTAACATCTGGATTCGGTGCAGCCCTGATTTAATAATGTGTTGGGAGCTGGCATTTGCTGCAATCCCGCAGCAGCAGTAAATAGTGGCAGAGAAGATGTGTACCAGACCTAATTTGCCCCCTTTTTCTACTTAGAAAGGCACATTAATATTTAACATAAGAAAAATAATTCATGTAGATTTGAAAGCAAAATCTATGAAAAGGCACATTAAAAAAGCTGGGAGGAAATGGGTCCGTTTCAGGAAAGCTCATGATTTATCCTCATGGAGGCAACCTAGGCAAATTGCACCCACCTGCCTCCTCCTGTATTTTGGTTCCAAGGCTGTAAACATCCCCTAACTTTCCACCCAGGCCTGTGTTTCTGTATCATCAATTTGTGGCTGGAGATTCAGGAACAGGGCAAACGCAGTCCCCATCCTCATTGTGTTCAGAAGAGAGTTGGGAGAAGCTGAGCATCTCATGTCATGAACATCCTTAGGACAGCTTTAGGACCGGGGTTCAGCCCCCTCCCCATTTCTGCTAACTACAGAACAGGTGTAGGAAAGCTGGGTGCTTGAGGTCCTGTAAGAAAGGACTGTATGTGTTGATACTGGTCTGGGTGGGAAACAACATACCCCTATCCAGGGAAGGCCCCGGCAAAGTACATCTCAGACCATTCTCATCCTCCTCCTGATAGCTTTCTTCACTGGGATTCTGGGAGCCAGCATCCTCCTCTGCACTTTCAGCCTGAACCTGACTCTGGCACACCCTATAGAAGGAAGTTCTATCCCTGGGTCTTTCCCGTCCTCTCTGCACCTGTTCGCACCTACCCATTTTATGTCCCATTGCTGCAGGAGCCTGCTCACAGCAGCCCCAACTGACTGCGGCCAACTAGTCCCTTCTGCGTGATCATCTTCTCCTTGGTGTGACATCCACACCCACATATGCATTTTAACAAGGGTCCTGCAGAGGCCTTGCCTAACTTCAAGGGCTTTGATGATGTGACTCTTAGCCATGTGTCAAGGTCTTTGTGCCCCTTCACTTTGTGCAGGGGGTCTAACTTTGCTTCCATGAAATTGATCCTGCAAAACATTGCAATGAGTGTCAACCAGGGACCTCACACTATGCCAGTGTCCTATCTCTCCTAAAAATCACTTTCAAAAAGTGCCTCACACTCCTACAGCTAAGGCCCACGACATGCGCCGTTTGTTTGGAGGAAAACTGGACAAGGTAGATGGGGAAGCAGCCTGGTGGGTCCCGCTTGCCCCTTGGAGGCAGAGAACAAAATCCCCAGGGTGGAGAAAGGGCAGAACCTCAGCCCCACGAGCACCAACCACAGAGTGTTCAGCCCTTACCCAAGTGGGCAGGAGGAATTCCCAAGCCACACCAGCAGGTTTTCATTTGGCCCAATTTCACCTCATTTCCTCTAAAATCATTACTGTGATGATTTAATGTTCAGGGCTGGGAACAACACATCTTTCTCTTTCTCTCACTCCAGGAGCCGCCCTCCCTTGAGAATATAACTGAGACCTCAGCATGGCGGGCCAGAACCATTTAATAAACGCAAAGCAAACATTTTTTTCCATGTAAATAATGTAATTTTTGTGAGGAAGGGACCCTGGACATTTTTTTCCCTTATGAATAGGCCCATTATACACTGCACCTGACCAAGAATCATTTTAGAATTGTTCTTTCCTGAGCTTTCTACTTAGCAAATATTTCCTGATACTAAATCACCATAAGCCACATTTTATGTCACCGTGAATTTGCTCAAAATAAGGTTTCTATCCACTTCCTTGGTTTCTACTTGGAAAGGTCCCTCAGCAAAGATTTGGCTGTTGAAGAGTGGTTTCTTCTTTTGTTGTTTTTTGTGGGTTTTTTTTTTTTAATCTAGGGGGATATTGATGGAAATGACGGGGGGAGATAGGGTAGGATTTAAAAAGAAAGAGAAAAATCAGAATCCCTAGGAGTTTTCACCACAAAAGCAAAGCTTATTTAGAATTTGCTTATTTCCTCAAAACCAACAGGAAAGAAAGAATTGCACTTACGGAGTGGGCCATTGTCCAGCTAGAGACCCAGTGGAACAATTTGCAGGGTCAGTCTCTGCCACTAAAGAAAAAAAAAAGAGAAGAAAAAGAGAAAAAATACTCAGGAGGAAGCTACAACTTCTCCAGGGGGCAATATCAGTAGGTAACCACGTATGAAAACTGAGTATTAATTACCCCTTCCTGTGTTTTTTATTTTCAGATTTAACAGACATCATTGTGTAAGCCAGACATTGATAAAAATGACAGGAAATATTCTTAGTCAATTAAATCTCCATAGTGTCGGGCCTAACATCTGTTCTATGAACCCCGCAGAAATGTGCGACATTAATATTTAATAAAAAATTGCCCTGGTTTGGACTCAACAGCCATTTTACTCTGTTCTCCCAGGACATTCAGTTCAGATCTTATAACCCTACAAAATTTAAATACCTATGTCTCTCCCTGGAGCCACCCTCCTCTTTAGCTTTCAGAGGTCTGCTCAGAGGAAGCTGTGCTTTTTATTCTTACGGGGCTGCACACCTTCCAATCACACCATGCTTCCCCATAGCCTCTCCTCGGTAACAGAAGCCCTCGCAGGACAGACCCTGGGCCACAGTAACCTACACAGAGAGACATTGGTGGGAGGGAACTGTAAGCTCCATATTCCAAAGCTCGGTGCCACCACCCGACCCTTCTCCTTGTGCTTCCTATCACTTCACTACGTCCCCCTGGGAAAGGCTGGGTTCACCAGGGCATCTTTCAAACTGCCATTTTCTTCTATATCCAAGCCAATGAGGTGGCCTCCCAAATGGTCCCAGTGCACTTGGCACTTGTTACCTCTTCTTGTTATAGGTCCTCCTTGCCATTTGCACTCACTACCTACAGTGTCTCAAGGGGGAGCTCTAAGAAAAATCCACTGGAAAGACTAATATACTGTGCTCCTTCAACCTGCCTTCCCCTTCCTGGAATTTCTATTGCTGAGCCACTTTAGGGCTAGCCCCAGGCCACTCATGGCAGCCCCAGGATTTCCTGAGGAAACACTCCACTTCCCAGAGTGAGTCCAAGTACCTCTCCCTTTTCCCAATGGGCCTCTGGGGAAGTCACTTTTCTAAAAATTAGTTTTATCCTTCCCTTTCCTGCCAGCCATATTTACTGGAATCTAAGCCACAGATTCGAGTTTAGGAGGATGGGTGGGAATTACCAAGGCCATCTGTTCTCTTGGGATAAGAACAAAGCATTTTTCTTGGGAAGCCTGCCTGAGATGGGAGGAAGGGTGAAGGTCACAGCTGGTGGAGACTGGCACAGCTGAAGAGCGAGAAATGATACCACCTCAGGTTCAGGTTTTGTGGGAAGAATTGACAAGCTGATGTACGTCTAGCTCCTCCTTCCTCCAGGATCCTGATGAGTGGAGCCAATCTACCAAAGGATTAGAAGGGAAAGGATATTACACCATTTGTTTTATTAATACCTAAGAAAACAGTCATCCCCAAACACCCGGCTCTCTGATACAGCTGGATGGGGGAGTATAGCTTGAACTTGGGGACAAAGTAGCAACTTCCTTCTCCATCTGCCAATTTGGTCCTTAAGACTTGTCTGTAAAGACAATCATGTCCAGACATCCCTCCTAACATACGGCTGAACAATAAGTGCAGGTGCCTGCTTAATCCACAAAATGGGGAGTATCTAGATTTCATAGGATTTTGCTTTTTCTTCATATATTTCAATGAAATGACAGAAAATCTACCCAAATCTTTGTAGAAAATCAAAAGAGAGAGTGAAGAATATGCTTAATCTGCTGATTACATGGATACAGGAAGTACATGTGCCCACCTGGATAGGCAAAAAGAGGCACCACCACCCCACATAGAGCAGTGACCTTGAACATGGCCCTGTGATGTCAGCCTTCCAACAGTCTGTTCGAATACCCCAGTGCTTGGAAAGGAGCAAGTAAGTAGAATAATCCAAGTGTTCACTCCTGAATTCCCCACTTCTGGGAAATGGAGAAGGGTGTTTCTCTATGGGAAATGTGAGGAGGAAGATCTGCTATCGTGGGATTACAATGAGCCAGGCCTCAAAATTCCTGAGGTTGTGTGAGGTTTATATAGAATGGAAAGGCTATCTTAGTCTTTGTGAGACATAAGGCCAGGAAACAATCTCCAGAGAGAAGAAACCAATTTTTGGATGTTCTAAAGAAAGTTCTGGAACTATGATCACCTTACCTGTAAGAGAAAGAGGAAGAGGATCCTGGGAGAAGCCACACCCTAGAATTGATTCACAAGCTCCTTTCTGTGAGCCCACCACCAGTAAGGAAGCACTGGCCAAAAAAGGATCCTAGGAACTCTTTCTATTCATTAACAAAGTAGGGGTCACAGTTAAGAAAGCATGAAAAATAGCCACATGTAAAGGGTTCTGATGACAGAGACAGCACCCAAGCAAAGAGGATAAACTCCACCCTTGCACACTGATAAGCTCTAGGATAAATGAGAACAATGTGTTCTTTTGGATTTGCATAATACATTTGATTAAAAATGACTGTATCATATACAGATAGATGAAAATTAGTCATACTAATTGTCAAGTAGAGAAAGGTGTTTGTTCTAGTTACTTTAGTTTTGGCAAGTAAATTTTCAGCGACATCCTTTAGAAGTGACTCTTTTCTGCAGCAATAGCATGAGGCTGTGTTGAAAACATGTCAAGTATCACTGGTCATAAAGACGTTTTGAAAGTCCTAATCCTTTATAGCCTCAGTCCACTCCCTGGGGATACTCTGATGTTGACATTCCATCACCCTCTGTCTTAACCCATAAAATGAGAAATATCTAGATTTAACAGGATGTTATTCTCTCCTTTATATTTCAACACAACTGCAGAAAATCCATCCCAAATTCTCCTAGAAAGTCAAGCAGGTACATAGTTGCCAAAACAAGCAAGGGCTTGGCATCTTAATGTAGTTCCATCACTCTTTTTGCAGGGAACATGTTTCTAAAAGGGCCCTAAATCCTTAGGCTCAAATACTTCTGCCATGGCCCATCCCAACTGGGAAGTTAAGAGATCTTTAGACACTTAGAATATCTAACATTATTGAGCACTCGTTGTGTCTGAGTCACTTCATTACATTCTTTCATCATCCATCTCATTTAATTCTCACAACTGTCTGATGAAGAAGTTACAAACATTATTCCCAGTTTTGGATGAAGAAATTGAAGCAACTAGAGGATAAGATACCTGCTGACGATCATACAGCAAGCAGGAGCAGAGGTAAGAGAAGAACTCAGACCCCCTCAAGACCCACCCTCAGTCCAATGCAGTGCACCACTCTGTTTCCATAAACACCTGCAAGTGAGGCACTGCTGCTCCAGGTAATCCTCAGCTCAGCCTAAGAAGGCTTTCAAGTCTCAACACAGTGGGCTTGATTTGCTTAAAAGCTGCACTTAGGACCTCAGCAGGAGCTAAAAGAAACTTGAAAGGAACTTGTGGAATTTACCCCTTTTCCAAAGAAAGGAAAAATAAAGAAAAAAAATAGCAAAGACTCAGCAATTTCTGTTCCTTGAAGGGAAACCATAAAAATGCCTATTCATAAAATGGTTTTACTTTTCAGGTGAGGACTGGCTGGAACAGGGAAGCAGGTTTCTCCTCCTGTCTCCCAGTTAAATATGCATTTCAAGGCATCCTTGCTAAGTGCAAGAAAGAAAGAGCTGGTTTTCCATGTGGTGCATGGTTTGCCTCCAGAGTTGATGGTGATCACATCTTGCATTTGCATAGCATTTTGTCTTTTCAAGGCAGTCGCACATATCATCTTTACATTTAGTCTTCCTATCAAATGTACAGCAGAAACTTTCAATCCATTTTACAGATGAAGGAAGGAAAAGTCAAGATGTTGATTTGTCGAAGGTCACCTCTCAGGAGACAAGCATGGAAATATATACTCATAAAAAGTTGCCAAAGAAGAAAAGGTAAAAGAGTTTTCTCGTTTCTATTTTTCCCCACTCTCCTCTTCTCAGTATCAGAGATAACTTTAAGCAGATGTTAAAGAAATGGTTTATGGTTGATAAAAAGTTTCATCTCTGACCTCCTCCACTTCCCCTTATGCCCTTGTTGGTATCTCTCTCCTCCAGGGTCCCTGGCCCTGTGCCCCACAAACAGGAATCTGCCCAGATGTGCTCAACTCTCACAGGGATCCCTAATTCAAACTTCCTTCACTCCCTTTCCATCAATCCAAATAATAGTTCTTCAGGGACAGGAAAGCCCAACTAGGTGTTCAGAGGAATTAGCTCATAGTAAGGCATGGATGTTTATTAGCTTCCACCAGTCTCAAAAGTTGTAAAAATTTGTAGAAGATAAAATTCATTAGCTTTCATGAATTTCTTTCTATTCATTCAACTCACTGAAATTCCCTGAAGTAAAATGAAGAAATTTAGGTAATAAGCTGATAGTCTTAGGTAGAGTAGCTACCCTTGGGCAGGGTAACATTTCTGGAAGTCTAAAGTAGAAACTGATTTCTGGATATATTGAGTTTCTCACAAGTTCTTCCTTTCTTCTCCCCATTTGTGGATTTAGATGTGTTAAAAAGTAAATTACAACTCCTGTGACAGTAGAATCAGAGCATTGATAGAGGATGAGACACACTAAGCTTCCTTGTTTATACTGACTTTCAGAATTTGCTATAAAGCAGAGTCTACTCTTTAAAACTCCCTGGGATGAAAATATGCTAATGACAAAACATAAAAATATCAAGTGTAGATTATCACAGTAATAGCTAAATGTTCCTCAAAAAATGGAGAGCACAAAAGATACAGCATATGCATTTCTATACTTCAATAAGACAATCAACTCCTAAAACATTTTCTAAACAACACCTTCAAATGTTAAATAATTCATTTTTCTAAACAGATCATCTATATGTTTCAATTTTACACTTCTAAGCAATTTCCAGTTCTACCTATCCATTAACGACTAACGTAACTGGCCAGGAAATTATACCACTGAAACATAAAGAGGATAATTTTTAAGATTAATACCCTGCAAATGTATATCTGCTTTCCTCCAAGCCTCAGGAACCACCTTTGTACGTTAGAGGATGAAAACAAAATGCAGAAAAGCAGATTGATCCACCCTGATATACTCAGAAGAAAATTAACCAAACTAATTAACTAGGGGAATAGTAATTATAGCCTCCATTTACTGAATGACTCCATATGCCGTGTGCTGAATGAGTGTATCTCATTTAATCGTCATGACAATGCATAATAGGTATTAGTATGGCCGCAATGAAGCAAATGAATAGGGATCAGGAAGGATAAGTAATTTGCGAAAGGTTGTATGGCCAGTTCAAAATTCAAATTCAGGATTGTCTGATTTCTAAGCCTAAGCTCAACTTGTGTCAACTAAAAGTCCACAAACTCTTAGTTCTGTGATAATATACTCTTGTTATCCAAACCACAAGGGGGTTTCAACCTAGGTCAACTTACCCTCTGCACAAAGAATCGATTCCTGAGACAATGTTTCCATTATCAAAGAAGAAAGGAAATGTTTAAGAGAAAGATATCTTGTTGGGAGAAAGAGAGAAACATCCTCACATCCAACTGTTCCATTGACAAAGAATCAGGACTTCTTATTTATTTTTTTTTTAATTTTTATTTTTTATTAAATCATAGCTATGTACATTAGTGAAATCATGGGGTGCAGTGTGTGGGCTTCATATACAATCTGAAATATTTTCATCCAACTGTTGGATATAACCTTCATGGGATTTTCTCATTTATTGTGTAAAAACATTTCTGTTCTGCATTTAGTAGGTTTCACCTGTCCCTTCTAAGATGCACCATAAGTGTGATTCCACCATTTACTCCACTCACCCTTCCCCTCCCCTTCCCTCACCCCTTTCCCCGTCTTCTTGTGCTATAATTGGGTTATAGCCTTCATATGAAAGCTGTAAATAAGCTTCATAGTAGGGCTGAATACATTGGATACTTTTGCTTCCATTCTTGAATACTTAGGACTTTTTAAAGAGAAGACATTGACAAGGGGCTAGGTGTATTGGGGCAGGTTGTGTTGAAATTAACAAGGGCCTAGTGCAAGCAGCCCGTTACCTAGAGATGGTCAGACTTGATTCAGGAAGTCTGCCCAGCGGCCTTCAGAATCTCAACTCTCTTGTCTTGCAAAAAATCTAACATTTCTGGGGGAAAAAAACCTCAAAAGGTCAAGTAGCTAGTTAAAGGAAAGGATTATAAAAAATACATAGAGAAGGTCATTGAAATTTGTTTATACAGTTATATTCTCAAGGGTCTAAAATAATTATCTGTTAGAGTTTTGAGATTTTGTTCTGTTTTACTAGGAAGATGGTGGACTATCAGACAGATCCAATTCAGAAGAACCTTGTTCTGAATCTCCCGGCAGGCAAATTCACAGGGTGGATCTTGCCTTCCTGTGAATGATTTGGAAATACTGATTAGTGATAAGCATGATAACAAATGCACAACAAATACTTTCTCTGCCCTAATTCAAGCAATAATTGGATTAGATATCCACTTAACACAGGTGTAACTAACAATGCATACTAACCTTCCCCCTGGTGAATTAGACAGCTAATAGTGTGATTAGGAAGCACCTCACTGAAATAACCACTTGAAAATTGTTCTAAGGCAGAGTTTGGGCTTATCTAAAATAAGCAAAGTCCTGGAGTTTTTAAAGCCATTTTCTACCGAATTCTCATGTAACCAGGCTTTCTCTGCATTAGAATCACTGAAATCAAAATAGAGAAATAAATCAAACATAGAATTGAACTTGACATTGTAATTTTCAACCACTAAACAAAAACAAACACAAGTTTATTTCAACTAAATATTGTTAATCACAAATTATATTTCTTTAGTTTTTTGATAGGATATTTTTTTGAAATCTGGTGTTAGAGTTACATAAGACCTATAAACATATAGAGTTTTTAACCTAGCTTCACATATGCACTTACCTTAAAAACATATTAAAATTATCCCAGGAGATTTTTTTTCCCTTGAGAAGGGCTCCATACATTCTCAGAACATAACTGTGTTAGCTACATTCTCTTTCAGATACATACGTGTTCACAAGAATCAGATTTAGGAAGCAGAGGAACACAGGACAAAAGTCAGGGGAATTCTTAGGACACGGCCCCAGGAGTCACCAGCCCTGAGTGAGCAGGGATGAGGGGGACACAGAGCCCTCCAGATTTATGCCTCCAGATGGAGAAAAATGGAACTGACATATCACCTGAGGTGTTTGAAAGAAGTGCCAATTCTAGAAAATTGGATATAAAAGGAAAATATATAACTGTGGCATATAATTTGGTTCATGTAAGTATTTAAATGGTTGAAATAATATAAACATTATCTTGATTTACAATGTTGATTTATATAAATGTGTATCTATTTTAAGTTAAAATGAAATACATTTTAAAGTAAAATTGATTTAAATTGTACATAATTTTTTATAGTAGGCATTTAATCTTGACTCAACTAAAAACTATGCCATAATTAATTACATCGAGGTGCTTGCTGGAGAGGAGGCGTGAGCGCGCATGTGCACATGTGTAGGAAAGTCCAGAGGCTCTAGGAGATCTGAATCTAACATTAGTAGGAAGCCAATAGGTACTGTCTACATTTGGTAAATCAAAAATAGCACCCAAAGTATCATTTATTAATATGGCAATAAATGCCAGCAAAGACAATGAAAATATTTGAAAGCTGTTTCCTGTGGGAAACTTAACTTCAGCGATAGGCCTGGAGCACGACTCTGCTGTGTTTTATCATAAGTCCTGCATGACTATTTGACTTTTTAAACTATGTACGTGCTTTGCTTTGATTAACACAACAGGGGAGACTGAAGCATACCTCGAATTCTTAACAGTGGCTATTTTGAGGTAGAGGAATGGTTTTTTTCCTACCATTCTGTACTTTTCAAGTATGCATTATTTTTATAACTAAAAAATAATATGTTACTATTTAAAAATATTTTAAAACAGATAAAGAGATAACACGATCATACTAAGCTGGTGCATGCGCGCACATAGATATGAACGCACGTACGCGAGCACACATACATACTACCACACATACCGTCATCTGTCATACACAAATCCTCTAGATATTTTTTCTATCATGTTGCTGAACGTTCATTAAAACAAATTTAAAACGTGGGATTATTTGTCAAAGCATTCTACTTTCTTTACGTGCTTTCTCCTGGCATTGCAAGATGTATGTAAGGGGGAGGGTATTAGAGACAGGACACCCTCCCGGGGGAGAGGCTTTGGCCCTCACTCTGGCCGAACTCACAGCTGGACTAACAGTGGCCAACTGCAAATTCTCTCTTCTCCCCCTTTCACCTCACTAAGATATGCACTTCAAAGACTTCCTGGTACACTTTACAGGCTAAACCAGGTTGGTCAGGAAGGAAGAACTGGAAACCTAAACCTTTGAAATGAGCCCCTTAAGAATCAAATTCAAAGATACTACTCTAAATGATACAGATTCACAGATAGGCTGATGGATGAATAAATGATAAAAAATAAGAATAAGTACAGATAAGGAGATAGAGATATGTCCCCCTTTGGCCAAGAACTGATCCCAAATGTGTTTTCCACTGACCTGGGAGAATTCAGAGGGCTTGAGGTTTACCTTCGCCTTCCCCAAGCATGTCTCTGTCTATTCATGGGAGACAACTGGTCATTTTACTGAGATGAGCAGCCTGCCCAGATGAGGTATGAATGGCTTGGGGATTGGTGTCAACAAGTTTCCCAAACCAGTCATCTCTCCTCCCTGGTTCTGGGCAGAATAGGTGCTGTGGGCAGAGTGTCAGACCCGTCATCCACCATGAAGTGGGCTGTCTGGGTTGGCATCTGTAATCCAAACATTTCCTCCAGCATCATCCAGAATAATCCAGAATAGCAGGCATAGGAATTATAGAGAGGTTTGCTAGCTCTGTGACACCCCTGAAGGCCCAGTGATAAGACACTGCAGCGTGGTCCAGAGCACGTGCTCTGGCTGTCCCTGTGTGAATTCAGCACTGCCCTCATCCTATGAGGTCATTTCTCCCTTTGTAGAACTTGCCTAACGGAATTGAGGATTGAATGAACACCTATACCTGAAGTACATAAGTAGTGCCTGACACATGAGAATTATTCAAAGGTATTTGTTATTATTTTATATCATCTTTTTTATAAATCTGGGCAGTTGTCAGAGCTGTTAATACTATATGCACCAGCTCTGCACGGGAGATCTTAGATGTAGGCAATGAACGTATTATTACCATCTCCATTTTACAGATCAGGAGATGGAGGCTCAGACAAGTCAGTGAGCTGCTTGGCTTTGCACACAGTAGAGCCAGAGCTTAACCCCAGAGCTTCCAAATCTACTGCTATACTTTTCCTGGGGCTGAAGAAGCACCTATACACCAACTTAATATTACATGATATTCCTATCAAAATCTTCCACTGGTCCCCAGTGAAGGTAAAATCACCAAGAATCTTTCCATTGAGTAGGGTCCAGTCTACTGACAAGTCTAAGTGATGAGATTATGTTCCACAGGCAGGTGAGCTGGACCTGGGTCCGGCTCTGTCACTGTAACCTTGGGCAAGTGACTTAACCTCTCTGGGCTGAGGGCTAAAGTGAGGGCGTTAGACTCAAAGTCCCCAGATGATGATTAAGAGCTTTACCAGTTTTGAAATTTACAATTCTTTAGCCTCTTTTTCCTCCTTTAAGCAATTTGGCCTTCGAAGGACAGAGACCCCAGAAAAGATATATCATCAAACCTGGGCAACTATTGCGGGCAGCAGAGTAGGGAGTCGCAAGAAACCAAAGAGGATCAACGATTATCCCTGTGGATCGTGAGTTCAGGCAGATAGCATCTATCTCTAAACCCAAAGAGCTTTCCCATTCAGTATCGGAGGATCTCACAGGGACTTAGGAAGCAAACCAGTTCTCTCCTTTTATAGACCAGAGAACTAAGACAATGGGAATTTCAAAGCCTCACCCAAGATGACACAGTTAATTAACAACAGAGATGCAACTTGCACCCAGGGCTCCAGGCGCTTCTTCCTCGTTCCTTTCAACCGTGTTGTGCCTTATCCTCCAGGTTTAGGAAATCTGCATCAATGGTTCAGATGTCTCCTTGCCAGGAGACAAGCCGTATTGGGATCAAAGCACATCTGTGAAGCTAATGACAGTCTAATTCACTATTGGCAGAAAAATGGGAAATTTGGGGAGAAAATTGCAACAGACTGTTACAGACCATTCTGCAGCACATTGTTGAAAACAGAAAACACCTCTTAGATCACAAAGCATCACTGAGCCTCGGAGCCAACATTCCCTGCTCATTTCACATTCAGTTCCTTCCAGTGGTTGGTGGGTCCCCCAAACCAGCATGCTCCAAACACACATCTGCTTCCAGGCTGCAGAAACAAGAACCAGGGCTCTGCTGAACTCATAATAAATTTATCTTTTAAAAGACAGAGTTAAGGGCTTAACTGGATAAACTGCAAAATCGAGTGAGTAAGATGCAATCAGTCCCTTTTTTGTTCCAAAAAACAGCCACGGTTCCTGACATCTAGATAGCTATCTTTCCAGACTTTTCTCAGCTTTGCCAGCTGTGATTTGAGTTTGAACTCACTTCCTGCAAAGGATGAACACAGCGCTATTCCTCTTTTCATTGGCTGGATACGTTTTTCTGAGCACTTTCTGGATTTCGGGGGGCTGTGCTAATTCTCTGGCAATTCTAACTTCTAGGATAATTGTCAGGGCCCCCAAAGGCCTACTGAGCTACTGACTGAATAAACAGAATTCAGAGGTGGTGTCCAACAGCCCCAAGGTGTAAACTCAGAGTCCCTCTTCAACACAGTCATCGGAATATATATATACACACACACATACACACACATAGTGTGGTGTGTCTGTATATGTGTGTGTGTGTGTGTGAATTTATATATCCCAATTAAAACCTCCATTTCAGGTACTATTTTTCCTTATTTAACTTTCGTTATGAAAATTTCAAACACAAAAGTAGACGAAATAGTATAATAAGACTCTATGTACCTATTGCCCAGATTCAACAATTATTGACATTATTCCCTTGTGGTCTCTTCTATGTCTCCTTTATTTTTAAAAAAATATTAAGTGCTTCTTAATGATGCCCTAACCTGAAGCCATGCATGTGCTTTTGCCTGGGATAGTCACAGATTATACTTCTTTCTATCAATCTATGCCTATTGATTAATTTTAGAGCCCTTTTCATCTTTAAGAAGCAAATGGTTTGGATGATAAATTCTGTGGTCACCTGACCTACAGGCAATATGACTAGTTTGAAGTACTAGTTATGTCTTAAGCTGTTAGCTGGTACTCAGTACTGCACCACCCTTCTAGATGCCTCCCTGTCCTCCAAGAGCTGAGAAATCTCATTCATTGTGAACTACAATTCACTGATTCCCTTGCAAAATTCTATCAGTGACATAAATTGATATAAGATGTTAAAGGCAGAAGAAAAGGAAAAGCATATTTTCCAACATAGGCAGCATTGCAAACTAGCAGACAGCAGATGTAAACATTTGCCCCTGGTCTTCAGGACTGTGGGCAGCCATGGCCAAAGCTGGCAGCTCTCAGCAATCCTTAAACTTCTCAACTTCTCGAAAGTGGTTTTACCTTTGTTGCAATAGGCCTCCAGTTTCCAGCATGACATCCCTTTCATCTAAAATACTTAGAGTGTCTTCCATCTTTCTTGCTAAATACTGATTAAAACAGTAACAGAGTTGGGCAGGCAGGATATTCACACAGAGGCACAGTGGAGGCCAAGGTGGGAGGTTCACTTGAGGTCAGGAGTTCATGATCAGCCTGAGCAAGTGAGACCCTGTCTCTACTAAAACTAGAAAAATTAGCCTGGCATTGTGGTGGGCACCTGTAGTCCCAGCTACTCAGGAGGTTGAGGCAGAAGGATCTCCTGAGCCCAGGCATTTGAGGTTGCTGTGAGCTAGGCTGAGGTCATGAAACTCTACCCTGGTGGACAGAGTGAGACTCCGTGTTAAAAAACACACGAAACAAAATACCAGTAAGAGGGTGACTTTTCACTTTTCAGGCTTTCTTAGCCTCTGAATATTGCCTCCCACAGCTCAGCGGCATCTGAGTCCCCCAGTGCTCTCCTGCCCAGACTTCTGCCACTCCAGCCATACCAACTGCTGATAGCTTGCTACTCACTAGGCTATTTCTCATTTTCATGTCTTTTCTCATTCTGGCCTATAATTCCTTCCTCCTCCTGCTTGCACTTGGCTACTAATTTCTACCACTTGTACAAAAAGTTATGTCCTTCCTCCTCAGGGAAATTTCCTCTGATTTTTCACCAAGCTGGTCAGGTGTCCCTTCTCGGTGCTCCTGCAGCAACCCAATCTCCCTATCATTGGCTTCATCACCACATAGAAACTCACAAAATATTGGGTAAATACACAAGAGCAATTTCTCACCACCTTCAGCAGCTTAAAGACAAAGCATTTTGCATCTAAAGGGCACAAGGGCACCTCAGCATTGGACCCTATATTCAGATCTAGATCTGCACTACCCAATATACAATGTCTACTACCCCCATGTGGCTATTTAAATTTAGATTGTAATTAATTGAACAAAATTAAAAACAGTTTCTCATTTACACTGGCCACATTTCAAGCACTCAGTAGCCACAGATGGCTAATGACTACCATATTGGAGAGCACAAACATAGGGCATTTCCATCATTACAGAAAGTTCTATTGAGCTGTGCTGGTCTCTAGAAATAGTGGAAAAGAAGAACCCCTTTCAGAGGCAGAGCTAGTAAAGGTCTTCTCATCTGGATACACGTGGAGACTCAGAGAAAAAAATCACCAGCAGAACACTCAGAGATAAATACACACTAAGGAAGTGGGCTCCAGCAAGTGGATGAGAATCTTAATGGTAGCTAACATTATCAGGCATTTAGTGTACAGAAGCCACTGTGTAAATACTTTACACATACATTACTTAAAAAGAATAACTTTATGAGTAAATACTGATCCACTATCCTCTATGTACTATTCCAAAATCCAAAAAGCCCAGAAAATCACGCAGGCTTTTATACATTTGCCACAAACTCGCTTGGCAGTAACATCCAACCTGAATTTGAATTCTGAGCCAATTTTTAATCTTTATTTAGTGCAAATAGTCATCCATCTTACCACAGAAATATTAATAGATGTGAACGTAAGTTCCCCAAAAAGGAATTCGAAGGAAAGAATTCCCAGGGAGCAGTTTGCAAATGAGGAAGAAACAGCCTCAGACATAAACTCAAAGTACCTTCAAAAGAGGATTCCAATTTATTAATTATAGAGTATAAATGTCTTAATACAATAATTAAGTAAACGAGATGAGGTTTATATTAACCATTGTGATGTAAACTCTCCTAATTCTATATGAAATCAGCACATTTTACCCCATACATGCATTAATGTAAACATGATCTATGCATTTATGATCAAATAAATAAATAAATAAGTAAATAAGAGGATTCCAGTTTTACAATAAAAGTTCTTGCCTAGGTTCCCAATCAGGTCTGTTCATGCAGATAAAGGATTGAAACTCACTTATTTCTAATTGGTCACTCAGTGCAGCTGAGCCTTAATTAGTTGATATAGCTAAATCCTGATTGGCTGGGGCACATGACCTTTGATTGGTTGGTTTCCAAAACATGAAATCTCTGAGGGATGTATTTTTCTAATTGCTGGGGTAGAGTTTGGGTAAGGAGGCTTCTACTGTCATTTACCTTGGTACCAACGATAGGAACTGGTTTGACTTGATTGTAGAAAGGGAGGTTCTATGATATTTTGACATCCTTTTCAGAACACGGAGTGTTCTGGGTGAAGTCTCCCTCACCCAGTTAAGGCTTCCAGGTTCTATTTTAACTTTGAGCACCTTGATTAGCTGCTGGGAGTCCATTTTGTCTTGGGCTGGGGGCATATTTTTAACATAGGTTGCAAGATACCACCCAGACCTTGCCCTTGCTCGTCTGGTCTGAAATAATGTAAAATAGGGCATATATACTATTTTATTTTTCTAAGATTTGAAAGAATCTGAGTTCTAAAATACCCCTATCCCTAAGTGCAATTTTGGACCTATATTTTTCTTTTTATTTTCCCATTTTTCAAACGAGAATACAAAACTTAGAGAAGTTAAGACACTTGCCTCAAATCACAGAGGCTAAGTGGAGAGGAGAAATTCTAACCCAGATAGTCCTACCAGTATCCAACCTTTTTTTTTTTTTTCTGCCATACATTGGAAGAAGAAGAGTTGTCCTGTGTCACACATTAAATACATAAACATTAAAAAAACTGTTGGACCAAAAAAAAAGGTCCGCACATAATTTTCACAATATCCAACACCACAGAAAGCAAAAGGTCACCAATAATCCGCACAGCCGAGGGGCGCAGGTTGGACACCCTGGTGAGCCCAACCCTTCCTGACTAGTTAACACTGCCTCCCTCACCTGTTGGCTATTTACAGCAAATTCATACAGTTTGGCCCACAACAAATGCATAGCAGAGACCAAGCCACACGACTTATAATTAGGGTTAAAAAAACTTTACATTTCAGAAAGCTCCTTGACTCTAACCAGGCCCTATAGCCATAGTTAAAACTGACTATATTAGAATTACCATTGTGCTTAATACATGTGGAGGCAATGTATACTCAGTATTCACAATATTTCAAAGGAAAGTGAATCCTAATAACAAGTTCCCCAATAAATCACAGTAATTAACATTTTGGGGACCTAGCGATTTAATATAAAATACCACAAGGTAAGCCAGATCCTCAACAAGAGAGAAAGAAAAGAAAAATCATCATTTCAAGAAGCACAGCTTTCTTTTTGTTTTTTTCTTCTTAACTGTAGAGCTAATTTCTTTCTTCTTTTTATTTTTTTATTATTTTTTTTATTAAATCATAGCTACGTACATTAGTACAATCAAGGGGTACAATGTGCTGGCTTCATATACAATCTGAAATGTTTTCATCAAACTCTTTAACATACCCTTCATGGCATTTTCTTAATTATTGTATGAAGACATTTGTATTCTGCATTTAGTAAGTTTCGCCTGTACCCTTCTAAGATGCACCGTAGGTGTGGCCCCACCAATTACCCTCCCTCTACCCCAACCTCCCCCCTCCCTTCCCATATTCTTGAAGCACAGCTTTCTTAATCGCAGCTGAGAGCAAAGGCTCCCTTGTGCTAAAAGGAGCCAACACAGTTTTCTTTTTCATAATCCTGCTGAGAAAGACAATGCTAGGAAAACCCTCGGGAAACCCATGGGGGCCTGTCTGTTGGCTTCCAGAGGGCAGCCTCCCGGGGCACATCAGTCCGCTGGCGCTGGCGTGGAACCAGCAGCCCCAGCAGCCACACCAGCAACACGGGTCACAGGCATCTGCTGCGGAAGAAGCATCCAGGCATCCTCAGGCTTTAAGAAATCTCTGTAGACCTGGAGAAGAACACCAGTTACTTTAGCAATATTTTACAGTATAGATAAATCCCTATCTGGAATTGTTTAATTAGTTGATGAGGTTGGGGAGTAGTACTTCTTAGGGATCACTGGTTAAGGTTTAACACATGAAACTGCAGTGAATTCTCATTTGTAGGAATCAGCAAATGTCCATACTCTTTGATGGCCGGTAGGAAGCTCTTACAGTGTGTTTATGATGTGCCGTCCCCAATGTTTCAGCACAGGCTGCTTCCAAATTCTCAGCCAATTAGACTCTGAGACAAAATAGGGAGAAGTTACCGCAAGGGGATCTAAACTGGGTAGGGGCTGCTCAGGCCTGAACTATCTGGGGTTTAAACTCCTTTCCTACTACTTAAATTTTGGGCTTCTGGTAAATGAGTGTATTGTAGCCTGGTGCTCCCCAATACCTACTGCTAGAGAAACATTAGAGAAAGTTGTTCATGCATACTTGTTTAAAACAAAGAAAATGGCTAGGTGCCGTGACTCATGCCTGCAATCCTAGCAATGTGAGAGGCTGAAGTGGGTGGATCACCTGAGCTTAGGAGTTGGAGACCAGCCTGAGCAAGCGTGAGATCTGGTCTCTACTAAAAATAGAAAAACTAGCTGGGAGTTGTGGCAGGTGCCTGTAGTCCCAGCTACTTGAGAGGCTGAGGCAAGAAGATGGCCTGAGCCCAGTATTTTGAGGTTGCTGTAAACTATGACACCACAGTACTCTACACAAGGTGGTAGAGACTATCTCAAAAATAAAAATAAATAAAATAAAACAAAGAAAATATGTTCCTGTGGCCTGGATAAGGAGAAGGGCTGCCTGATTCCCATTCTACCAGGCTGGCACTGTAAGTCCAGAAAAGGATTCAAGACCAATTGTCACTGCCTTGCACTATCTGGAATGTCCTTCACCACCAAAGCATAGTGAAAACTCACAAATCACTCATATGCATGCCCATGAATCCTTTGTGGAGGAAAATGACTTCAAAAGATTAGAGCAGTAGATGCTTCAGAAAACCATTTGTTCCAGATGAATGCAATTCTATACACCACACAAAGACCAGACAGTAAAGATAGTCACCATGATTAACTCCAGGAAAAGAAGCTGTATCTCTCTCCTTTAAGGACTATCCTCTTATAATCAATAGAACTCAGTTCTGTATAATTCTGTGAGAGGGTTCTGTCTCAGGGAGTTGCCACTTGTGGCAATTCTGCTTAGGGTCAGCTAAAATGACAGCCCCAGGACAGAAACCCAAAGTCACCCTGATGAACTCAAGCCTAACCCAGGATTGTTTCATTCCAGGCAAGGCAGAAATAGCAAAATCACAGCAATTAAAGGATAGATGTTAAGCCAAAAAGCAGCCTTCTTTTGTACACAGACATTTGGACTTCCTACTCCACACTGCTAAGGTCAGAAAGGGGGCGGGGGTAGAAGATGCTAGGGCTTTGAGGTCCAGACCATGTGGCCTAAAGTGCTTGGATGTCCCCTTTTCCTACCCACTACTCTGACCATTAACACCAAAGGCCCAGACTCGTAGACTCTTCTGAGTCAAAACCAAAGGTTTAGAAACACAAAGATGCATGGTGCTCACCACCAAGGTTTTTAGATGGTGTTTGGGGAATGTGCTGGAGTAAGAGTTAGAATCCACTGAAGGGTCACGGCAGGTCTTTTGAAGTCTGTGGGTCTCAGGGCCTTCATCACATGCAGAGCATGCATGATTAAGAACACAAGCTTTGGAGCCAAATTTCTTGAGCCCAAATCTTTGAACATAAGACCGTGCCTGACTTCTAGTTACTGCTATATACATGCTGCTGTTATTGTTATAGATAAAAGGAGAATTAAAACGCTGGTCCTTCCTATACTTCAGAGAAGTAATAATGGTCATAAAAGATGAAACTTTTCAAAAACATTTAAAAAGAGTAGGAAAATTATTACACAAATTGCCTATTTTTAATAACATATTCTAATAAAATGATATTTCATTGATTCTAAGATTTGTTTTCACATTTTATCATCTCTAAAGTTGGATGCATCTTTACAATTGATGGGGTGGCATAATTAATTGGTGGGTTTTCATTCTAATTATACATAAAATAATAAGGCTACAATTAATTATATCTTAAATTCACTAAAATATACTGCTACATTTTTAGTAAATAGGTTCAGACATCCAGTCCTGCTGGTGAGAATGATTTCATTTGGTCTTCGGATGCCTTCTTTTTTATTTCAAGCTAATTTGGTCCAGGACTACTGGACTGTGAGCCAGAAGGACTGGGATCCAATCCCAAACAAAACTACCACAGGTGTGGGCAAAGTGGGCCAGTGATAAAATGACGACGACAATAACAACCAAACTCATCTAGAGAAAAACACATGAAGGAAAACCAGGACACTTAGGAAAAAAGAATTAATTCAAAATAAACTTGTATATGCACTAGGTAATACAAATGGTATTTCAAATCTATGGGTAGGAGGGGACCTACCGATCAATAAATTGGCCTAAAACCAAAGGGCAGCTACTTAAAGGGGGTGGGAGCAGGAATAGAGTTGAAGACCTACCTTACCCCTTATAGCAAAATCAATTCCAAAAAACTACTGAATATTTAAATGTGAATACACATATAAACCCATAAATCATTTTATCAATCAATACTTCTTATGCATCTACTGTGGACAAAGGACTATAGTGCACAAAATAAAGTCATCCTTATGACTTTTACATTCTAGTGGGTCAGGAATGAGAAGTGCTGTGAAAACAAATACAGGCAAAGGAGATACAGAATGACAGGAATCTGCTATTTTTAATAAGTCCTGCTCTATCATACATAAATACGCTAAAGAAAACAATTTTCAAAGGAATCTTAGCGTACAACAGACATTCCCAATATGACAAAAATGCACAGACACCACCAAAAAAGACCGTAATAAGTTTAACCTCATTTGATTTTTAAATTTGTGAATGGGAAAATAAATCAATAGGCAAATGACAATGGGGGTGGGGATGGCAATACTTGTGACAAAGGGCTAATGTCCTTATAAGTGCATGGTAGTTTTAGAATTTCCAACATCCAGTTTCAACATGGAGAAACAAAATTCCAATTCTGCCACTGCCTAGATTTGTGACAATGGGTAAGCTGCAGCCTCTCTGAGACTGGGGCTCTACTTCTGTTAGAAAAGCTGGACTGGCCGGTCCACAGCAGGGTCCACTACAGGGTGACTGTCTGGAAAACTCTGAAAAGGAGGAAAATTGTACATGTAAATGAAACTGGCTTTCACAGAGGATATAACATAAGGCAGATTAAAAGAGAATGACAGGACAAAATAAAAAACAGAGACTTCTTATTTATAACTTAAAATTGTTAAAGAAAGGCTTCTTTTCCTTTTCGCTTTTTTTATGGGTGAAAAGTACCACAGAATCACGTGAGTAGCATGTTGGCAAGCTCACAAATGGTAAAATGTAGACGTCCTTTTAGGGAGAGAAATAAAGGGTCATTCAGGGGCTCCCATTCCTAGAGTAAAAGTCAAATTCCAGTAAATCTGGAAAGGGGCAGCACGTCCACTGAGTGAACCCAACACCTACAAAAACCACAGAGGAAGTGGGAGTGGAGCGTGGTTTCCATCAGCTGGGTAGGGGAGTGAGGTCCTGGTAGGTTTGCTGTGCACAGCACTCCCCATCACCTTCCTGCTGAGCCTGATTCACGACCTAAGTGACTCTGGGGACCTGAGTGAGGAAGTGGATTGGCCCCAGCTGGCTCCTAATCATTCCCTAATCTCTGACATTCTGCTTAAGCCAGAGGATGCCCTTTTTTTTTTCACTCCCAGGCTCCTCTGCAGACCCCAGACTGTAGAAAAATCTCTTTCCTCTGACTGTTCAACAGCCTTTCTAACTCACGACATCATTCGCACAGCCCTCTGTGGCTCCCTGAAGCTGCCCTGTAATCTAGTAGCCCCACCGTTCCAGAACAGTGGCACATCAATAAAACACAGCAGTTCTGTTATTTGAGTTTCATTAAGCTTTTGAGGAAATCTTTTGCCGGGACAGTTAGTAAAGGAAACAGAACAAAGAAATGAAATACCAGCTCATTAGATCTGAAGCAGAGCATAGAGCTAAACCCTGTTCACTTGGAAAGTGTTGGCCAGGGGTCTTGGAAGTCTACAGGCTCTAGGAAAAAAAGTGTTTCTCTTCAGACACTATGGAGGAAAATTTATAAGTGGCATTGAGGTGGAGGGAAAATAATCTAACCCAGTGGTCCCCAAATTTTTTGGTGCCAAGGTCTGGTTTCATGGAGGATAGTTTTTCCATGGATGGGGTGCAGGGGTGCAGGGGATTAGGGAGCAGAACGCATAGCCTAGATCCCTTGCGTGTGCAGTTCACAGTAGAGTTCGTGCTCTTCTGACAATCTAATGCCACCGCTGATCTGATAGGAGGTGGAGCAGTGATGCGAGCCATGGGGAGCAGCTGTAAATACAGACGAAGCTTCACTGGCTCACCCTGACACTCACCTCCAGCTATGCAGCCCAGTTCCTAACCGGCCACAGTCCAGTACCATTATGTGGCCTGGAGGTTGGGGACAGCAGGTCTAAGCCAAGCCAAAGGATATGGGAATTAGGATAGAAAAAAATTGCTCTAGGGGTTTGAGGCCCCTGCCTGATAACAATCCAAACCCTGGGGGACTGCTTTGCCCACCCCCCAGGCTGCCTTTCAGTCAGGACTCTTACTGGCTTGCCTTCATCCTTATTGAAGAACTCTTCCTTAAAAGGAGATACACTTTATGGAAATAGCTTTTTAAATGGATTATTTTTAAGGGTCTATTTCTCACTAGGTACCACATGCAATGCCTTGGTGTCCATCACCCCATTGCACAGGGATCTAGTTAGGGACAGAAGCAGACAATGTGCCTAGACCTTCCATGAGCCTACAGAGGAGCCTCTGAGGTGAGGTCCCAGTTTTACAAGTTGGAGCTTGAAGCAAGAGGAGACGCTCTGCTCAGGACTTCCATAGTGGGGGATCTTGTTCTTAAGAAGCAGGCTCTGGTCGGGTGTGAGGGCTCACATCTGTAATCCTAGCACTCTGGGAGGCTGAAGAGTTGGAGACCAGCCTGAGCAATAGTGAGACCCTGTCTCTAAAAATAGCCAGGCATTGTGGCGGGCAGCAGTAGTCCCAGCCCAGGAGGCTGAGGCAAGAGAATCACTTTCAGCCTAAGAGTTTGAGTTTTTGAGTTTGTGCTGTGAGCTATGACACCACAACACTCAACCCCAGCGTGACAAAGTGAGACTCTGCCTCAAAAAAAAAAAAAAATGCAGGCTCTGATGGTGCAGATCTATGGTGGGGCCTGATGCTCTGCATTTCTAAGAAGCTCGTGTACTACTCTTTGAGTAGCAAGGGCCTGGCTCCCAGAGGAAGAGCCACTCACCCAGCTTTGATTTTGGTGGGAGAGGTAGAGAGCCTTGAGGGCTAGGAAAAAAAGTGGCTTTTGGAGGTGGCTCGTGCTGTCAGAGGATCCTTGGGGTGAAAGGAAACATCTAGCCCTCTTCTTTTCCCCAATTCAATCTTCTAAAGAGATTTTTTTTTCTTTTCTAGTAAACCCAGTGGTTAACAACTAACTTGTTAGTTAAAGGCCAGAGGGACACAGAGGGAGGCCCAAGCTCTGCTATTCAGTTCATTAACTGGAGTAACAACCAATTTCAAGGTGATTATTGCCATTATAAGCTCTGATCAATTTTTTAAACATGTTTCCAGGTTTTGAACCTAAAGCAGGAATATTAGAGCTCAGAGAGCAGCTGCATCGAGAATTAGTCATATCCCCAGATTAATATCTGATCTCTCCATCAAAGGGAATACAGGACACATTCAGTTAGGGTTCTAATTGTACCTCCAATAAACCTCCACCATAGTGAAATATGAGCGCCTGTAATTTTTAGTTTCAACTTCCTATACATAATCCATCTGACTGGATGGTCTCGAGCAGAGGCAGTTAAGGCAATTTGTTTCACTTATATAAAGGAATAAATCAGTGCTTAATTATGTGAGGTTTATTATTAACAGTGCTGGCAATCTGACCATATGCCATGACTTCATCTTTTACATCAAGAAAAAATATGGGAATATACTGATTGCTTTTATGATGCCTTTCTCCACTCCCTAGTGGTGTTTGGGGAGGAAAGTGACACACAATGTGACCCAGTGAAGAGCAGAAGGGTCTAGGCATTCGCAGCTCTCATCATCCATGTGTGGGCCTAGGACGCACACTCTATGGTCCATGGACAGTCACTACTGAGCAGGGCAGTGGCAAAACTTCACACCACCCTAAGTGCCCCTCCCCATCATAACAAGTACATCAAATCTTTTTCTCCAGAATCTCAATATCATTCGTAAAACAGCATTAAATCACCAGCATGCAAAAGAAGAGAGGACACAGATTTGGTGTCACAAATATGAGTTCAAATCCCTGCTCACTCCCTAGCTGTGTGGCTTGAGTAAGTGATCTAACCTCTCTACTTCTTCTTTCCCTAGCTAAAAAAATTGGGATATTGATGCTGCCCATGTAGGTTCATATGAGGATTAGACATAATGGGTGGAAAACATCTAACCCATATTAAGTACACAGTAAAAGGTGGCTATGACTATGGAAGTTTCTGTGCTGGGAATAAATTGGAGAACTAAACCTTGAGGATGTCCACATCTTGTGGTCCTTGATGAACTGGTGACCCAGTGACAATATTTCAAATTGGGTTTTTACTTCACTCTTGCCTTGGATATCTATTTTTAGCATTCAGGGCCATGTTCCAATTCCCCCTTGGATTCCCCTATATCCAATAGCAAATTGGTGAACCTCCTGAGATCCATGTGTTTTATAGATGATCCAGTCTTTCCCCTTATCTGTATGTGCAGGAGGGTAGGAAGTGCTGACTTTGAAAAAGGGTGTTAAAGCCTTCAGGATGGGAACTATGACCTTGCACTCAGGCAGCCTTATGTTCAAGAAATACTTCAAAGTGGCCCCTAGAACAACTCCTGCTGTTGCAGACAGCTGGTCACCCCATGTACATGCTGCTGTCTTCCTTGGTAGAAGAATGTGGCCACGGGTGCCCAGCTGAAATATGTCCTGTTAGGTCAGGGTGGCCGATGATATGCAAACGGAAATTGTTGAAGGGGATTTTTGGGAAATTTCCTTGAAGGAGGCAAAGATAGCTGACATTTCCTCCTCTCATCCTTTCCAATTCCCTCCCTCCCTTCCTGAACATGGAAGTGATGAGAACTAGAACTCCAACAGTTGGAATAAAGCACCGGGCAGCCCTGCACATGGAAGCCCGGGCTGGGAGTGAAGGAACAAGAAGATGGAAAGATCTTGGGGCCCTGAGGACACCATGGAATCACTGTATTAGCTGACAGTGATGGCCTTTTACAGTATGAGAGAGAGAAAAATTTGCAACTTACCTAAGTCGCTATTGTTACTGATCTACGTTACTAGTAGCCAAACGCAATTCTTTTGAGCATTATTACACACATTCCAAACAGACTTGTACTACCCACAAAGGACCATGGAAGAAAAGTGTTCCAGATCTGTGCTGAAAATGCAAAGGACTAAGCTTGATCTGCCACAAAATTATTAATAGACCAGTGTGTTCCTCATGTGCAGCTGGAAATGTGGATATTCCTTCCAAAGAGGAGGATTTATTTGATTTTATTATATTTTGGACTTGCAATAAAACCCCCAAAGGCACACCTTCCTCAAGGTCTCCAGCTTAATTGGGTCCACGTTCTGAAGCTTATGAAGTCACCAGTCCTAAAAAGCTCTGCTTTTCATCCCTCACTGAGTCAGTCTTAAACTCTTTACTAGACACTGTAGCAAAATAAAATGTTCCTGAAAACATTAAGGGCTGATGAACTGGTTTGGATTTTCTCCAATCCTCTAGACTTTCTCTCCTCCTCACAGCTCTAAAACTAAGTCCAACCACTTTGAAATAAAGGCATTTGATTTGGGGCCACCACACATTGATTTATCTAGCAGAAGGTTCTTGAATTTTCCAAGCCAGAGCAGGGAGTATCTGCACCACTCTACCATCCCTATGGCTATGTATAAGAGTACCTGGCTGCCAAATTGAAGAGAGTGTCCCATTGCTGGCTCTCACAAAGAGAGATGAACTGAAACTGAAATGGGCCTGATATGAAAACATAACCGGTCAGCACTGGAGAAATATTATCAGTTGAGAGAAGTCCAAACCCTACTTAATTTTCCTTACCACATCACACTTTTGGTAACTAGAAAGAAAAAACAATACAGACAGAAATCATCAGAGTTTCGATGAGGCATTCAGCAGTAGTCCACACACCATTTCTGTTGCTTCGACTTTGCTTCTCTTGAGTTGCTAATATCACATGGGTTGACTAAGACTTAACAGGTAGAAATAAATTATTCAACATTACTCAAGAGGGTAAACAGGCTGATCTTCTGAGTCTATCCTAGTGTAACATCTTTATAAAATGATAAAGGAATAACGGTATATTTCACATGTTCAGATGCATTGGCTGACTGGAAGTGTTATATTGAAAAAAGTGGAGATAAAATTTAAGATGCTTTCATTGCTCTAGTGAAAATGCTTCCTTTGAACACAGATTGGTATGTAACAGAGGAAAATGCAAAGAAATAGAAACACAAGATAAAGACACTGACAGAATAAAAAAAAAAAAAACCACTTCAAGTGATAGGCAAAAATGACCATTAGCTTTTCTGAATTCCCCAAAGATAATGTGAGGCTGTGTTAAATGAATTCCACCACTACCTAGCGATCCTCTCCCCAGCAAAGAAAACAAGTTAAATATTGTATTTGATATCTAGAGCACATTCTGAAAGCTCAGGTTTTGAATCCAAGGTGGGGGAGTGGGGGTGTTGTCAGCAATCCAGAACTTCATTCCCTAGCTCTAGAACACCAAAGGCTAATTAGTGGAACTTAGTAGAACTAAGTAGACCACTAGCAAAGACTCCCAGTCCTGCCTTAAATAGCCTCCAGCCAGGACTTAATGAGGCATGAATTTCCACCACAAAGTAGATTTCTTCATTAAATAGCTGATTAAACTTTTCTGAAAATGTGAGCTGAACAGAGCTGATAAATTCAACCCAAATTAGAGCATTAACTAATCAAAGCAAGAGAATTCCTCTCAAAAGTACAAAACAAAAGACTAACAATGCCCACCTCCTTATGCACATTCCCTCTCTCTCTCTCTCATAAATGGATACATATTCATATACACATTACAATTAATTTTCTAATTCTAGTCCTAATGTGACTAAACAAAGTAGAGAGGGACTTGGAACCAGAAATTATGAGCATAAAAGAAGCAATCTCAGTTCAATCCACATTGGAAGGTGTGGAAAAAGAACCAAGCTGACCTCTGCTTCTGGGCTGAGCCCATTTCCAGGTCAGATCAGCACCTTGTTAAGTTGTCTGGTTCTTGATGTTCTTGTGAACAGTAAATGAATAGCTCTCTACCTTCACTTGGAAAGTGCAAAGTAGAATTTCCTGTATATTCACCTTTGTGTTCCTGAGAATGCACTGGATTTTCCAGAACTGTAATAATACATTCAATCATATGGTCAGAAATGACAGCAACAATTTCAGATGATACATTTTCTAGCACTTGGTCCTTAGCCCTCCCTACCCAAGCACACAAATATGCCATGTCCTACTAAACTACATAGAAGTAGGCAGTCTACTTTTCCATATGTAATCCAGGACAAAATGTAATCCACTTTATATATATATATACACACACACACACACATACAAATATGTACATATTTGTATGTGTGTGTGTATAATAATTAAAAGAAAACACACAAAAGAAGAAAAGAAAAAGCCATAATCCCCTTGATTAGAGAACTAGACTCTAGATTATACTAACATTTTGGTGTTTATTTTTCCAGTCATTTTAGAAATGGCATGTATAATTTTTAGGAAAACTATGTACCACTTTGTAGCTCATTTTTTTCACTACAAAATGCACACTAAAGATTGTGCTGCAGAATTAAATGTTATTCTATAAAGTTATTTTTGAGTGACTGGATAATATTTTGCTATATATAAATACTTTAGCCAAACTTCTATTACTGTGCATTCAGTTTGTTTCTAATTATTTACCATTAGAAAAATGGCTTCAGTGCCTATTCTCAGAGATAAGTCATTGTTCAAAAATTACTAGACGTAGAATTGTTGGGACAAAGGTTGTGAACAAATTTAAAACACTGACAGGTGCTGGCATTTTACCAATCATATTCTGCCAGTAATACATGAAAACGTCCCACCCCCAAGTCTGATCAGTTTCCCTACATCCTCACCAACTTCAACATTATATTTTCTCTTTGCCAATTTAAAAGTCAACAAAAGGCATATCAATTACATTTTAATTTATCATATGGCTAGTAAGACTGAACCTGTTTTCATTTGTTTATTGTCCATCTGTATTCCTTCTTTGTGGATTACTTATTCATGGCCTTTATCCATTTTTCTATGAGAGTATTTCTCTCTATTTGATTAGTCAGAATATTGTATGCATTAGAGATGTGCACCTTCCAGCTGACATAAATAAAGATTTTACATATGTTTTTCCCAGCTGTTTGTCTTTTAACTTCCCTCAGTTTTGACATATAGACATTTTAGAAGGTTTTTGTAGCCAAATCTGTCATTCTTCCCTCATATTTTTTATTCCTTTTATAAAGCTGTTCTCTGCCTCAAGTCATCAATTATTATATTTACCAGCATTTTTTCCCATTACATTTATTGTTTGTGCTTTGCTTTTGTTATTAACCTACACATTTAATCCATCCGAAGTTCATTTTGTGGAGGTGAGAGGAAAGGACTCTCTGACCTTTCCCAAATGGTTAACCATGGGTCCCAACTTACACCACTGATAAGCTGTGCATTTAGGACTTTGTTATGTGCATAGTGCTCTATTTGAGCTGTAATTTTAGCATAACGGTAAAGAGCTTTTTTTTTTTAATTGTCTTTATTATTAAAACATAGCTGTGTACAATAGTGCAATCAAGGGGTACAATGTGCTGGTTTCATATACAATCTAAACTATTTTCATCAAATTGATTAACATAGCCTTCCCAGCATTTTCTCAGTTATTATATGAAGACACTTGTATTCTGCATTTAGTAAGGTTCGCCTGTACCCTTCTACGATACACCGTAGGTGTGGCCCCACCAATTTGAGAGGTCAGGAAGATGTGACTCAACTCAGTCATGACTTCTGTGACCTTGGACCATTTACGCAGCCTGGTGAAGCTTCAGTTTTCTCACCTGAAACTCACTTAGCACAGGGGATTGTACAGAACAAGTGCTCCTCAATAAATACATAGGTCACTACAAACATTTTGAGACAGACTCTGTTACGGCTCATTATTTCACTTTTAAGAAACACAGTCGACGACATCCTTTCTGATTCACCTGTAAAAATTTCAACTTGCTCGGCTTATTGGGGTTGCTGGGAGGGCTTCATTTGTTTCTGTCCAAGCGGCTATTAACGTTTCTTGATTTTTGTGTGTCTCAAAACTTTCATAATGACCCACATATTAGGCATTAGCAATGTTTTCAATTAGATCTCAGAATGACCACCCAAATTCTACATCTGCATCTGATGTGTTGGCACTCGAACACTAAGTACCAATTTGGACAATTTCCCCAACAGCTCGAACCTCGGGAGAAAACCTTCATCACTTTGACCAGACCATGCCGAGCCCACAGACATTTCCAGGGGAACCAGAGCCACTACATTTCCCCACAGAGCTCCTGGCCTCCCTTTCACCTTCTGCCTGTAAATATAAACACAAGAAGCCAGCAGAAGAAAGAGAGGAACCCACAAGCACAGGTCAACACCATTGCTTTTCCTACACACAGAACACACGCTCTACTCCAGCCTCATCCCCACAGACCTCTCACTATACTCCATAGCTTAAAGCATTCGTTTTTCTTTAAGGGAGAACTAGTTTGTCATACTTGTAGGCATGACAGCTGAGAATTCAGGAGTAAAGGGCAGTGGAAGAAAGAATTCCAGGATAAGATACTCCAAGAGTTTATAATGGTTACACAATCAATTTTTTAAAAAAGAAATTTTTTTTTTTTGCAGTTTTTGGCCGGGGCTGCAATTGAACCGGCCACCTCCAGTATATGAGGTCAATGCCCTACTCCTTTGAGCCACAGGCACTGCCCGGTTACACAATCAATTTAACAAATTATCCCAATCTCAGATGATTTTTAAAGACTGAAAAAAAATGCGAGGTGGTTAAAATGGCATATGTACAGTTACATCTGAGATATAAATTGAGTTACAAAGTTTCTCATCTCTCTCTTAAACCATTGCATTCACTCTTGTGTTTCCTTAGCACAGAAGGAGGAGGCAGCTTGACACAGAATGGAGAGAACTATTATTTGGAGTTAGACATAATTTCTAATACGTACAGTCAGATACCTACAACCTCCATCACCTGTCCTCTAGTTCAGTTTAGCATTTATTTTAACATCTACTATAATCCATATGCTGGGGGTAAAATGAAGAATTCTCTGCCCTGAAGTAGCTTAAATTCTTGTTCCTCTCTGGTATCCACTCTCCCTCATTAGATTATAACTCTTCAGTTAGAAAAAACACATTTGCTACCCCCTTATAGAACCTCACAGGAGCCAAAGTCCTAGGGTGCATATGATAGCTACCCCAATTCATTTTGAAAAGAAGAACCGAGACATGCTGTCACTGTTTCATGTCAGATATACTCCAAATAGAGAAAACCATTTCTCCAAGTAACCCAGGAACCACGCTACGCCTTGCCTTATCCTCTAGCCAAGTCCCTCAAGAGTAATAGGGAAAAAAAAATCAGAACTGAGGCTTCCAGACCTCTTGTTATACCATCTCTTCTGTTTTTCTCCACTGATCTAGAAAAATATAGCAGATACTGTAGGGAAGACCACTCTTTGAGCAACAGGCAAGAGCCTCCCAAATGAATGCCCCTTCTGGGTACCAGTAGCATGAGGACATTATAATTAAGTGCTGTGACTTCACTGCCTCTTCTTCCTAAGCCTTCACTGCTCCATATTTCTACCCATCTGCTCTTAGATTCCACCTCCCACCTTGAGGCCTTTGTTTTCAGTATCTCCATGTCTGCTGCTCTATCAATTAAGGGCTGCAAAAAATCCTCTAGAATCCAAATCTTCCTGGCCAACTACCCTGAGGTCCAAACAGTTCCTTCATTTTGGCAGATGGTGCCCATGACTTTCCAAGTCTTCCAGTCAGCATCAAGGAGATTGCAAGCCACTTCCAAATTGCCTACTCCCAGTGTGCAATATTCTAGTCTTTCTCCTCTGGCTAGAGTTGAGAGAGCCAAGGAGTGAGGTCTCTCTGCCTCAGAGGAGGCTGTACCTCTGCACATAGCCATAATTTGATGCCCCTCTCTGGGATAAATGTAGAGAGTTATTGAGCCAAGAGTTTATTATCAAGTTTAGCATGAACACACAGTGAGGAGAGCTGAGTGCAAAACCAAATGTTCCAAGTGTTCCTAATTCCATGTGTTATGAAGTGCCTGAAGCAGGAATTTTATGGAAGAGAGAGAAAGACTCTTCCCTGGTGGTAAATTAAGGATACATCCCTTTGGCTTTGGATCACGATCAGGCCTTTAGCAGTCAACTAATCCCATTCTCTCTTTATTTTCTAATTATATTCTTACCAACAAGGCTGAGCCTTTTTTCACAGTATAGTAAGCATTGCTAAAACAGCTTCTCTGTTCCAAGGCTCCCTCTAAAACATGTCTTCGCTTCCAAGGGTAATGAACTCTTTTATAATAAACGCCTCGCTTTAATGCATGCTCTCTTTGGTTTCCAGGAACTGCCTTATAATTACACCGCTCAGTATTGCATGTCAGAGGTTTGCTTCGCCTTTAATATTTTATGAAGAAATTCAGATTTTGACAGTAAAAATATTTAACCCAGAGGACCTGAAACCCAGACTATTATTTTGTAAAGTAGCCATCTAGCTGCACACTTGTGCACCGCTGGCTTCCCCAGTGCATACTCACACTCTTTGATACTCTCTGAGCAGACCCAACCACATGCTGTCCAGATGGAAACCTGGCTGTATCATTACATTATATTGAAATAACCCAATACCACCTGTTTCTGTTGGGGTTCCTGCCAACATTTTCCCATAAAACATTTATTTTGCTAATATTTTAGTTGGTCACCACAGAAGGACACTTGAAGTTAAAGATTTACCATGTGTTGCCGCCACTCGGAGCCAAGAGAGGCAAAAAAATAAAAAAAATAAAAGGCCCTTTGAAACCAGACAGCAGAGTTTGAGATGAGCAAATGTCTTATCTATTGTTTTCAAAGGTGGATGCCTCACCTGGCATGATGTAATCTCGGGCACAGGGATTTCAAAACAAGCTTTTCTTGGCAATCTTCATGGAATGAATTATTCTAGTATCTCTGGCTCTCATCTTTGGATTGTGAACATATTTTCAGCTTTGTGACGAGATTTTCCTGTTTCTTGGCAAATTGTATCCCCTCCAAGAATACTGCATTTGTAAGTAAGTTCACGGGGATAAGGAATTAAGTGGATGAATTTGATGTATAGATGCACGTGCATATATTTGCATACTATTTGCATTCCATCAAAGATGGGGCTAGGAGGAGTCAGTGTCACATATCAGGAACACAATGTGCTGGCCCTGCCCATTTTGAGGTGCCTAACCCATGCCTCATTCAGGTGTTTAAAGACATCCTAGAGAGACCCTTGGAAGCAGAAGCAATGTGGTAATCTTCAAGATTGAACATCCAATTGGAACTTCTCGGCCAAGAGACATAATGCACCTTTATAAAGCT
Organism: Perodicticus potto; assembly: GCA_963574655.1. Classification (NCBI taxonomy): domain Eukaryota; kingdom Metazoa; phylum Chordata; class Mammalia; order Primates; family Lorisidae; genus Perodicticus; species Perodicticus potto. The sequence continues at coordinate 15,003 of CAUYRH010011876.1, read as the reverse complement.
GTCCAGGGTTTTGTTTCTCTTTTTCTAGCTTCTGCAACTACCTTGCTATTTCTTGTACTAAAATATAGAACTAATCAGGAGGCCATTGGAACAGTTGGCTCAAGGTGTCGTTTGGAACAAGGTCTAGGAAGGAAGGACTATTTGCTCCTTAGTTGCAGCTTCACCGCCTCCCTCATATGCTGCTGCAGCTGGACCCAGCTTCCCTGCTATTTCCAGCTCACACCAGCATCACAGTCTTAATTTTCTCCTGCACATCGAGCCCCCCTCTCCACAATGAACCCCAGAGGACTGAGGAAACACACAGAGATTAATGATGTCTGGCTGCATACGCTTAACCTCCCCAATCTCTTGGCTCTCACAGAGCCTGGAATCTCCATGAGATTTTCCTAGAATTCTGATTCCCTGCAAAGCGGTCTTCCTTTCTATTATTATACTTGGTGATTCACTTACAAAGGTTAACTGAGTGGCCTTTCCCCTCACCACCCCCAACTCTGGTTCGTTAGGAGGTTGGGTCTTTTCCCACCCCCTCTTCCAGACTGGCTGATTGCTAAAAACCAGAGAAAGGAGACAAGAAAGATGTTAGCCTAAAGCGCCTATTGGGGAAAGTGCCCATTTTTTAGCTAAAGGAGCTCTCTTACACCAAAACGCCCACTTTGCATTGTAAAAATAATTTATATTTTAGATATTTGTTTTAAAAGTCAACATGTAACGTGTAATAGCTAAAGGTATAGATTGAGGATCATGAATAAAGCAATGTGCCTTTCTTGGCGGCTCCCATCCGTGTCCACATACCCTCCCGGAAGACAGATAAGCATATAATTAAGCAATCTGTTTCTCAGCATAGATGTGCCATGCAAGAGACAGTGATACAGTGAATCCTGGTGCGTGCTTTGATTCAAAGTATGAAATACTGAATAATCACCTTTTTTATGAAAGCATTTGACCTTTCAATTGATATTTTCACCCAACAGATTATAATTATTTTTCAAAGAGGTATTGAATGCAGCACATCTAATCCAAAGGTGGCCTGTCTGTTGCTGAACTGTTATAGCTTGTGTCCAGCTGACAGTATTAGCTGACTGTCATAAAAAAGGGCAAAAAGGGTCACCTTTGGCTTTCTGTCAATACCAGCCTTGATTTTTTTTTTTTGTCCTCCTCTAAGATTGCAAATCTAAATTCTTAAGGTCAACATGAATTCATAAATATTACTTGTGACTTTGCATCTTTCTGCAAAGAGGATGACAACATTCCAGATGGCATGAAGCAGGACAAGTCATAACCCGACCTGGAAGGTTGAACCTGCTTCCCAAACAGAAAAGTTACCCTTAAGTCGAGTTACCAGAGTGAGCAAATAAAAATACAGGATGCCCAGCTAAATTTGTGTTTCAGAGGTATAAGTGACAGCAATTTATTCATTATCTAAAACTGAAATGTGACTGGGCACCCTGTATCCTATCTGGTAGGTTTAACCCCAAGCACTCAGTCTCAGATTCTGATTTTCCTTAATTATCTCTTTTTTCTACAGCAGAAACATTAAACATGGAGAGCTACAACAAACATCCTCAAGTCACTGATGGCTAAAAACAAAAAACACTAAGAAGTCAACATCCATCATCCTGTTGTTTGTTTTTATTAGTTACAGATTGAACTGTTTCCCTTTTCATGATTAAATGACTCTCTTATTCATCGCCTTACTTCCTGGAATCCTTTATCAAGAGCAAGGGCAACTCTGTCCAGCCGGAACAAGGAAAAATGGGCAAGGTATGCTAATATTTAAAAGCCCCTTGTTTACTCTGCCAGCATCTATCAGGGAACGCGCACTGTGTGGATTTATCATGAGAAATGCTTATGGAGTTGCAGCAGTTTCTGACATACAGTCCAATCTGTTCTTTCTGAGCTCTGGAAGTGTGCCCTAGCCTTCCCCTGAAGTGTCCTCATAGCACCCCAAGCGCAGACCCGGACCTAGGGAAAAGGCTGCAACCACCATGGTACGCAGAAGGCAGAGAGGACCGGGCCGCAGACACCCTGCGTGCTCTTCAGCTCCAAAGCCAGTTCCGCACCCTGCTCGGCACCAGCAGATTCCCCGCACCGCTGGCTGCCCTGCTCTGGACTGGCTGGAAGAAGGAGGGTCATGCGTATCTCATCCTTATAAAATTATGCTGACTCCACGGCTGGGAAAGAATCTCCCCGGCCTTCCCCTTCATTACCACTTCCCTGATGCCACTGCGGGGCCACCACAAATGGGGTCTGAAATGAGAGTGTTCCAGAAGAAAGCAAAACCGAGAAGCCACCGTAAAGCAGAGAACCGACGGTTGCTGGGAAGGCTGAAAACATGATTCTTGTCTTTCTTGAGCTACTGCATTGATAAGAATCAATAGCAATTTTAAATGTTTCCATTTCACATTGAAAATGTTTTATGGCTCGGCGCCTGTGGCTCAACCGGCTAAGGTGCCAGCCATGTACACCTAAGCTGGCGAGTTTGAATCCAGCCCAGGCCCACCAAACAACAATGATGGCTGCAACCAAAAAATGGCCGGGTGTTGTGGCGGGCGCCGGTAGTCCCAGCTACTTGGGAGGCGGAGCAAGAGACTCTCTTGAGCCCAGGAATTGGAGGTTGCTGTGAGCTGTGATGCCACAGCACTCTATCCAGGGTGACAGCTTGAGGCTCTGTCTCAAAAAAAAAAAAAAAAAGAAAATGTTTTATGTTGGTTTATAAGTTTATAGTGTTAAAAGAGCATGCTCAAGGACTTCACTTCACATCGTGGTGATTCATTGTTCAAAGGGAACCCAAGAGCGTTTGGATCAATCTCTTCGAAGGCATAGACCCCTTTTCCCAGCCAAGTGGTTGTCAAAGCAGGTTCTCTCTGCTGGCCCACGCCCACTGCATCGGCACCACCCGGGCCCTGCTAGAACTGTAAGTGCTGGGGCCCTTCCCTACACCTGCAGAAGCAGAAACTCTGGGCGTGGGCCTGGGCATCTTTGTTGTAAAGAGTCCTCCAGGGCTTGTACTTTGAGAACCACTCTCCTTAGAGATGGACAGGGTATCCTGAGTTCCTCTTCAGTGGCGTTTTCCAGCACTATTTGTAGAGTTTATCTCTCTTTGCCAGTGGTGAGGTCCGCAGATTTCTCTGCTGGAAGGAAGAACCATCAGGCAGTAGTTTTCTATATGAGGTTCCCATTTCTCACGCTTCATACCCCTTTCCTAGGTGATACACGAACCGCACACATGCACTGTCCCTGCCAAGGTCAAGGTGCCTCCCTCTGGGACACACTGCTGTTTCTCTGTACCCCCTCTGCTATAAAATGAGGCCCTCTGTAATCTTAGCCTTCGGCCTTTGGCACCCCCAGCCTCCACACTCACCCAACTCTGCGACCCCTCCTCAGCCTCCATCTTTCTTTCAGCTTTTCAAGTTCCTTCGCAGTTGCAGCCTCACCCCCCCAAGCATCGTCTTGTACCCAAGTCCCTGTGTCTGTGTTCAAAACCCTTCTCGCGGCTCCCCTGCTTCCAGCTCTGACCCTGTACCCCTCCTCTCCTCTACACAGGGGCTAGCTCCTCTCCCACATGTCAGCCAGACTCCCCTCTATGGCTGCCCCTCCCTAGTTCTCACTGTTTTCCCAACAATTCTTGCTCTCAGCGCCTGGGACAGAGATTCCCAGACCCAGTCCCACTCCCGGTCCCTTGACATTCCCACTCTTTGCCTGATAGAAATATTTTTTTCTCTTGAGGCCATAGTCATCTCCAACGTTTATACTTATTTGATTATCTATCTACTGGTTTCCTTTTAAAACATATTGAAGTGAATAAAATGGTTGATTTGAAGGTAAGAGGATAGACCAAAAATTGTGGAAGTGGCAACAGAACAAATGACTATGTAAAAGGCTGATGTAGCAGGAGGAATGGGCATTTCAAACAGCTGGAAATGTTAAGTGTTATGAGAAGTAACCTGGGCTAGAGATGTGCATGTTACTGCAGGCAACATGGGGATGTCAGCATGAGAAGAGTAGAAGGAAGCTTAAGGTAAGACCACAGTGTTCAACCTTTTCAGGTCAGAAAGTATGTTGAGAATCAAATAAACCCAACAAGGTCTTCCCAGAAAAATGCCTGTACAAGCAAAAGTTTGCATCTAATACCAAGTAATTGGAAGGAAACATGAAGACAGAAGGGAGTTGATATCAAGAGAATGGGTTTGGGCGCCAGTCCAAAAGGATTCAATACTGGAAAGTACAAAAGAACTTGAACTTCATCTACGTGGTAGGGTAATGCACATTTTAGGATGCCCATATTTGCTACTTTATTTGGGGGGTACGCATCACATGCCCAACCTTTAGTAAGATTTTTGTGAAATCTGTGTTTTGATTTTAGAAACTTCAGTCCAGCAACATTGGCTTGATGCCAGAAAAAAACAGGCACTAACATATTTTGTGTATAATGTTGTAGATAGAATACAGGAAATGATTATCACTGGGCAGATAAAAGGAAAACATCTTAAAAGAGAATATAAACTTTTAACCTACTCTAGAAGCAACATGGTAAAAATGTCTGTGCACCAGAGAAAGGAAAAGTCAGTAACATGTGTGAGGAGTGGTTTGCATGTGCATGAGATTAGAGAAAAAGCCACATGTGGATTGCAAATGTATTGGTTCCATTCACTGAGTGCTATTCTACCAACTCTGAAATAAGATTATCAACTTTGTATTTTCAATGTACTAGTATCAGTTGACATATATTCATCAGTTACCATACTCCATGCACTTCTCATGCATTATTTAACTTAATCTTCTCTGTTACTTTTTGGACACTCCTACAAATGAGCAGAGGCCCAGAGAGCTTAAGCAAAAAGTGGTTAAATCACTGTCCTACAACCCAAAGCTGGTATGGACTAGATCAAGATTAAACTGAACAGTCTGATTCCAGAGGTTCACTTCTTAACACCATTCTGGATCCAGAAATGGTTCCCTGTCCCCCAAACTGACATAATTCAAAATCTGAATTCCCCTGTCAGATTGTTCTCCAGCCAGATCCACAAACTGTAATTGGATTACACAGTTGGATCTGAGAAAGAAGAAAGTGCAAATGGTCAAAATAATGAGCATTCATTAAACTCCTTGGAAAGAACAACATAGTCTTTCAAGGCAATTCCTGCAAGCAAATTTTGTGTAAAGAAAAGAACTAGAACATAATCATTATTTTTAGAGACTTTTGTTGATTTCTCCCAATACCCACTCCACTGCCTGTTTTCTCAGAGAAAATAGGTAGTTGTTCTCTTGTTAAAAATAAACTTGCATCCTGATCCACCTGAGAGTGAGATCAAATAGCTACCACAGGGAGTGAGTGATATGAAAATGGAGTCATTTCCCAAGGGTGCTCTTTTGCTTTTAAGAGCAATGAAATCACTTTCTGCTAGTAATTTATTATTTCCACCAGTTATCCAAATATTTGTCTACATGTTGAAAAATTAGTCCTTATTCAAACAAGTTTCTGCTTTTAGAGCAAAGACCTTCTAAATATTCAGTAAAACTGGGATCCTAGCAAAAGGATACAAAAGATAAAACAATTAAAGGTACACACTTGCTTCTCCTAAAATAAGCTAAGTAGAACACATACATTACTTTTATATGGACCTCTTTCCAAAAGACTTTGGGTTTTACAGACTTGACAAGGAACCTAAACTCAAGAAAATGAGGTTCATTACATCCAAACACCAATTACTGGGCCAGTGCCCATGCTAAGTAGGTTCAACCATTTCTGAAAATTGTGGTTCAAACTAGTCTTTATTTTGTCTTTGGTATTCTTTGCCTCAGAGAGAAACAATATGAAGACATTAACCTTATTAAGCACAGACTGTGGCTAGTGTTATCAGAAAGAAGTTTAGTTTGTTGTTCAAAAGTCATCAAGTTATAGACAACTTTTATCACTTGTTTTCATAGTTTTTGTAGTCATATTTATGTAGATATTTGCCCCTTTCCATCTAAAGGATGTATGTACAGTGAGAAAGGAAGAGAAAGGAAATGGGAGAGAGAGGAGGGTCTGCAGTGGAGAAAAGGTCTAGTTACTAGATACTTCCTAACTTACTGTAGGGAGCAAACCCAAGGCAGGAGACCCAGTGTTGCACCAGTAGTGTAGCATTCTGCCTTCGAGAACTTAAGGGTGCTTGCTAAAAGCAGACAGAAATGTGAGAGGGGTTCATCAGCTTGTCTTTCTGAAAAATAGGGCCAGTTTTTTTCAAGCATCTCTTACTAAACCAAGTATTTCCATGCTGTTCTCAGCAAGTAGTTCTTCAGTGGGGAAAATTGTATGGAAGGGGACAGAGAGACACCATATATAACTTCTTCAAAATTGAGGTAGGGTTAAGAAAAGTGAGAAAATATTCAAAGGAATAAACTCTGTAAATAAGTACACTCACTCACCCTTAAAAGGCTCAGAAACCTCACTTGAGGCATAGAGAATACTTGGAAGCCACAGTTTCCACTTAGTCGGCAATAGCATTCAAACACATCATCATCTCCTGGGTGTTTGTTCCTATCATATGATTATCCTCAACTACTTACTCCCAGTGTTCAGCACACAGCAAGTGCCCAATAGCTGCTTTTTGAATGTATGAGAAACTATCTCACTGAGTATTTACCATATACATAGCAGCCTTTCAGGGAACTATCAAGTTTCATATGTGTTAAAATTATAAAACCAAGTTTAGTAAATCTGTCTAAAGAAGTTTGAGAAAAGCCTTTCCTATTGACCTTTTCTTCACATGTAAAATGTCTCTAAATTTGATAGTAAGTATCAAGAGATTTGGAAAAGGTCACAGCTCTTGCCCAAATAGCTCAACTTCCAGTGATCTACCCCAAGGAAGTAATAAGTGAGAACAAAGATTTATGTGTGCAGATGTTCATCACATCACCAGTATCCATGGATACACATGTTCAGCCACAGGGTCATGTTTTAATTAATCAAGGTATAACCATGAAATGTCATCTTAGTGACCATTCAGTGTGATATTTTTTAAAGTTTTTTTTTTTTTTAATTTCAAAGTATCACAGGGGTACAAATATTTTTGGTTACATGGATCACTTCTATAATGCTTGAATCATGGTTATAAGTGTGCCCATCACCCAGATAGTATTAATTGAACCCTTTAGGGAGGTTTTTATCCATATCTTTCTTGCCCTTCACCTGCTTTCCATTAAGTTTTACTTCCCTCTGTGTACATGTGAGCTCTTCAATTAGTTCCAATTTAATAGTGAGTATATGTAGTGTTGGTGTTTCCATTCTTTAGATACTTCACTCAGGATAATGGTCTTTCAGTTCCAACCACATTGTTGCAAAAGGCATTGAGTTATTCTACTTCATAACTGATTAGTATTCCATGGTATACATAAGCCACATTTTGTTAATCCCTTCACGAATTGATGTACACTTAGGTAGATCCCACATTTACCATTATAATTATGCTGCAATAAACATTCAAGTACAGGTGTTTTTTAGATAAAATGACTTCTTTTCCCTTGGGTAGATAACCATTAGTGGATTTCTGGATCAAATGGTAGGTCTACTTTTAGTTCCTTGAAGTGTCTTCATAATGCTTTCCTTAGTTTCCTGTACTAATTTGCAGTCCCACCAACAGTATACAAGCATTCCTTTTACTCTGCATCAATGCCAGCATCTGTTACATTTGGATTTTTTAATAAAAGCCATTCTAACAGCTATAAGGTGATATCTCATAGTGGTTTTAATTTGCATTTCCCTGATGTCCAGTGATGATGAATATTTTTTCTTTTTTTTTTTTCTTTTTTTGGCCATTTGTCTATCTTCTTTTGAAAAGCTTCTGTTTATGTCTTTTGCCCACTTTTCAATGTGGTTGTTTGATTTTTTCCCACTGATTTTCTTGAGTTCTTCATATATTCCAGTTATAAGCCTTTTATCAAATGTATAATTTGCAAGTATTTTTTTCCCTTTCTGTATGTTGTCTATTTGCTTTGTCAATTTTTTCTTTGGTTATGCAGAAGCTTTTTTAATTTAATCAAGACCTATTCATTTATTTTTGTTGTTGCTATGATTGCTATTGGGATTGTCTTTTAAATTTTTTGCCTAGGCCAATAACTAGAAGAGTTTTTCTAACATTTTCTTCTAGAATTCTTATGGTTTCATGCCTTACATTTAAGTCCTTTACCATCTTGAATCAATTTTTGTGAGTCATGAGAGATATGGATTGCACTTCATTCTTCAACAGGTGGCTACCTAATTCTCCCAGAACCATTTATTAAATGGTATTTCTTTTTCTTACTGTATATTTTTGTCTGTTTTGTCTATGATTAGTTGGCTATAGGTGGATGGTTTTATATCTGAATTTTCTATTTTTTCCCATTGTTCTATGTCTTTATTTTGTGCCAATATCATGTTGTTTTGGTTACTATAATCTTTTAGTATAGTCTGAAGTCTGGTGATATTACGCCTACCTATTTGTTTCTTTGGTTTGTGATTGCCTTGGCTTTTAAGGCTCTTCTGTGGTTCCAAATGAAGCGTGGACCTTCTTTTTCTGATCTATGAAGTATGATGTTGGTATTTTGATGAGGATTCCATTGAATCTGTAAATCACTTTGAGTAGTATGGACATTTCAACAATGTAGTCCACCAATCCATGAGCATGATACTGCTTTCCATTTGTTTGTATCCTCTGAAATTTCTTCTCTTAGTGTTTCTGTGTTCTCTTTCTAGAGATCATTCATCTTCTTGGTTAAGTATATTCCTAGCTAATTTTTTTGTAGCTATTGTAAATGGAATTGAGTCTTTGATTTGACTCTCAGCTTAACTATAATTAGTGTGTAGGAATGCTACTGATTTGTGTATATTGATTTTGTACCCTGAAATTTTGCTGAATTTGTTTATCAATTCCAGGAGTCTCTTGGTGGAATTTTGGGAGTCTTCTAGATATAGGATTATATCATCTTCAAACAGCAATAGTTTGACCTCTTCTTTCACAATTTGGATTTGCTTAATTTCTTTCTTTTGCCTGATTACTTTGGCTAGGATTTCCAGCCAAGGTTGAACAGAAGTGGTGAAAATGGGCATCCTTATCTTGTTCCAGATCCTAGTGGGAATATTTTCAGCTTCTCCTGATTCACTATGATGTTGGGTGTAGGTTTGGAATCTATGGCTTTTGTGATTTTGAGATAACTTCCTTCTATGCCTAGTTTGTTGAAGGCTTTTATTATGTGAGGAAAGTGGTTTACCTATTAACAGATCCCAGATAATTTTAAAGCATGCATCTTTTGTTTCAAGAGTAGGATAATTGTTGACTGAAAATCATCTCTGTGGCTAAGGAGGCCTCCCAGGGATCTGACTGGGGAGGCAGAGAAGGCAGAGGGATATCCTCATAGTGCAGAAGAGGAGTAACAAGCCTTAGGACAGCAGTGAGGACAACAGGAGAGGGGGGACATGCCAAAAATTCTCCTGCTTCAGAGCCCATGTGGCACTCACAAAGCTACAACCACCACCATGGCAACCTTCTCCTCAAGGAGAATTATAACCCATGTTTTCTGTCCTACACATCATCTCACTTGATCGTCAGCACAAATCTCAGCTACTATTGTAGTTGATTGTACCTGGTGCTTGATGTCTTCATTTTACAAATGAGGAAATAAAGTACTAAGAAGGTTGAGATGTTTTCCCCAGGGCCCAGAGCCAGCAAATGTCAGGGACACATTTAACGCAAGCTCTGCCTGGCTCTATTCCACCCACCTAAGGCTCTTACCCAGCAAGCTAAGTCACTGGCTTGTCTTTCTTAGGAAATATTAATATAAGTTGAATACAAGTGACACAGAGAAGACTTGTGGAAAGGTAGTAACAAGTGGTAGCTGAATGGCAAAAAAGTCTTAATGTCCAATGCCGCCCCAAGTCCTATTTGGGGGAGGAAGTAAGAGGCTAGGAGCTTCTGTAAAATAGCATCTTTGGTTTGTTTGTTTGTTTTTCCATCTGGGAGACTCTATAACTCTAGAACATTGACAGGGAACCACATGCCAAAGCACAGCAAACTTAGCTGTACATTCTAGGAACTGACATATTCTCTTAACAAAACATATTCCCTTTGTCTTGTAGTGAACTTGTTCAGAATCACAGAACTTTAGACATGGATGGAATCTAAAACATTACTAGTTTTAATTCCCTCTTCTTTTTTTATCACTCCCACACTTCCTTCCCACTATTACCATAAGCCTTATTATGCCAAGAGGGAAATTCAAAACCACAGGAAAGAAATTTATTACTCAAGATTATATAGATAATTGTTATAGAGTAGAAGTTGAAAAGTCTACCATGCACCAGGAAATACACCAGGTAGTTTATAAACATCATATCAGTTAAACCTAAAATCATCCACTGAAGTAGGTATTATTATAACCATTTTATATATGAAGAGACCAATGCTAAGGAAATGAATAACTTACCAATGTCAAACAAAAACAAGTTATTTGAAAACAAATAACCCAAAACCATAAAGCCAATGCATTTAAAAAACAAACAAACAAACAAACAAACTCTATTGGGCATTAAAGTTGAGCAGAAGGAAAAAAATGATTCTGCACTTTAGGAAAAATTCTGAGCAGTAGGAAAAATGATTCTGGTATGGAAGCAGAAAAAACCCTAGATAGCTAAGGCAGTTCTTAGTAATAAAAACAAAGCCAGGGGTATCACCATATCAGATTTTAGGCTGTATTACAAGGCCTTAGTGGTCAAGACAGCATGGTACTGGTACAAAAATAGAGACATAGATATTGGAATTGTATAGAAGACCTGGAAATGAAACCAACAACTTATATCCACCTAATCTTTGATAAACCAAACAAGAGCGTTCACTGGGGGAAAGGCTCCCTATTCAATAAATGGTGCTGGGAGAATTGGATATCCACATGTAAAAGATGGAAACTGCATCCGCACCTTTCTCCACTCACAAAAACTGATTCAAGATGGATAAAGGACTTAAATTTAATGCATGAAACAATAAAAATCCTCAAAGAAACAATTGGAAAAACACTGGAAGATATTGGCCTGGGGAAAGACTTTATGAGGAAGACTGCCATGGCAATAGCAACAACAGCAATAATAAACAAATGGGACTTAATTAAACTGAAAAGCTTCTGTACAGGCAAGGAGACAACAACCAAAGCAAATAGACAACCTACCCAATGGGAAAGGATATTTGCATATTTTGAATCAGACAAAAGTTTAATAACTAGGATCTATACAGAACTTCAATTAATCTATAAGAAAAAACTCAACAATCCCATATATCAATGGAGAAGATAGATGAATAGAATCTTCTCTAAAGATGACAGACAAATGGCCAATAAACACATGAAAAAATGCTCATTATCCCTAATTATTAGAGAAATACAAAGTAAAACCATCCTGAGATCTAACTCCAGCAAGAATGGCCTGTATCATGAAAATCTCAAAACTACAGATGCTGGCACAGATGTGGACAGAAAACACTTTTACACTGCTGGTGGGACTACAAACTAATACAACCTTTTTGGAAGGAAGTATGGAGAAAGCTCAAAGAACTCAACCTAGACCTCCCATTTGATCCTGCAATCCCATTACTGGGAAACTATCCAGAAGAAAAAAAAATTTTTTTTATTATAAAGACACTTCTACTAAGCTGTTCATTGCAGCCCAATTTACAATTGCTAAATGCTAACAGCCTAAATGTCCTTCAACCCAGGAGTGGATTGGTAAGCTATGGTATATGTATACTATGGAATATTACTCAGCCATCAAAAAAAATGGAGATTTTACAGCATTTGTACTAACCTGGATGGAGGTGGAACACATTGTTCTTAGTGAAACGTCACAGGAATGGAGAAGCATGAATCCTATGTATTCAACTTTGATATTAGGACAATTAATGACAATTAAGGACAGAATGGGGCATGGGGGAAGGGGAGAGCAGACAGAGAGAGGAGGAGGAAGGGAGTGAGGGAAAGAAAACACAAAAGAAAAGAAAAATAGTTACTAATTCTCACATAAACTGGATTCAATTTTGACCAAAGTACATTACTTAAACATTAATTTTTAATTCAACTTGTTAATATGTTGTTTAGGATATTGCATCCTCATTTATAAGTGAAATATGTTTGTAATTTCCCTTTTTAATAATATATTCTCTCCAATTTTAATATCAGGTGTATCCAGATTAAGTAGAATGACTTTGAAATATATTTTCTTTCTGTATTGTCTATAAGGGTTGGCATGATTTGTTTTTTGAAATTATCTTTTACCTATCTTGAGTGTCTTGCTTATACTGTATCACATCATACCTTTGTTTAATTCTTAATAAACTGATTACTTGTTTAAAAATTATCTTTTACTTTTATTTATAAATATTAGTTGTCTATTTTTGGAGACTATGGGGAAAAAAAAGAAGTTAAATGATGACTCTTACACTGAGCCTCAGAGTTAAAGCATTCTATAATAGACATACTCTTATTTGACAATGTAAATGTTATTTTCTTTGCATTATTATTATTAATATTGCTTAATATTTCGATGCAGTAATTGTCTGATTTCTTTTCTGAATGCATTTTTGAGGTTTTTGTTTCTAGTCCTTATCTTAAACACTCTTATTGTTATTAAATTTTAAGCCTTTTTAATTCTGTGAAGGCAAAAAGTGGAAACTTTATGTATGTGGGGGAAAAAAAGTAAATAAATAAAAAAAAGAATTCAGAAAAAAAATAATAAAGTTGAGCAGTAAGTTACCGTGGTTCTACTACTGTGAGTATCAGTCAATGTGTTTAGGATCCCAGGCACTCTGATCATCTATGGAGTCCTACACTCTGGTCATCTATCTTCTCTCTCTCAGTCCAGAGAATGAAAAGCAGACATAATGATGGAAACCAAAGCAAGACCTCTTCCACAGATGCAGAGCAAAGACCAGAATCCAAGAACAGATTACCTTGGATAGGCTATGTGCCGGAGTAAATGAAAGTTATACCCAAAAGTCAGAAGAAATAAGTGATATCTCAAAGACAAGACAGATAAAATTAAAAGTACATACTTTCTCTACCAATATCAGAGAATCAGCTGTCCCCACCCAACTTCCCCATCAATGCCAAGGGAGAAAAAGCAGTAAGGAGAGACAATCCTGAATTTGACAGTGAACAAAGAGATCTATCTAAAGTGACAAGATTAGGTTTTCTGTGTCAGGCATATATAAAAGCCCACAGTCAGAGTAAAGTGAGTTAAAGAAAAATAAAGATGGCCTTTTTCACACCCCTCAGTGGCTTTGACTGTTCATACCTATTTCTTGGAATAATTTTGTTGTTCTAACCCAAAACAAGCATACAGTATTATTACTGCAGTTGTGTTAAACTTATTATTCTATAAAGCTACCAATTTGCAAAGGTACTGTAGAAAACCTGGAAATTATTTAATTTGAAATAGGCTTGAAGTAGATTTTTAGGGGAAGGAAAATGGAACCACCCAAAACCATGTCTATGTGTCCATTTCCCATTAGAAACTCTCTATACTCCCCAGCCACAACTTATTATTACAGATTTGAGTAAAGTGGAAGATACCAAAGACAAGAAGAAAGAAGGAGTCCCAGAGTCATTTGTTTCCACCTATAGGGGAACCAAGGGGAAAGAGCAGAGAGAATAAAGCTGTCCAAAGAAAAGACAGATACACCTCCCCAGGTCCCTCAAAAAATCAGGATTCTTAGAATTCCCTACCAGGAAGTCACCTAGCTTTTATCTGTTATCTTCAGGAAAGCTACTGGTTACAGAGCCATGAGCACAGTGAAATTAGAAGCTTCCCAAAGGAGGAGCATCTACCAGGCCCATAATCCTACATTAGAACTTCACAAAGTTGATCAGCATTTTTAAGCCTGCACCTGTATGATCATTTCATTGATGTCAGTCTCCCCATTGAGGAATACCATATTTTGCCCTGAATAATGTGGTCCCGTGTATAATGCTCACCCATGGTTTAGACCCAAATGTTCAGGAAAAAACATCTTTTGTTTTCATTTTTTAATTCAAATTCTTATTTGTTCATATTTAGGTACTTTTGTATTATAAAGGAACTTTAGCATTTTTTATATTATGGTACAAGAAATTTTATGTACTGGGTAACAAATTTATGATTTTTACCTGTCACAGATAGTCAAGAGCTCTTTATCACTGCTAATATCATAAATATGGTCTTCTTCAATTTTTACATTACTAGTATCTTCTGAAGAGTCACTTAGTATATAAGAGATACATGTCACTCTTCACTGGCCGAAAATGCTTTTTGTTGCAAGTTCATTGTTAGTTCGACAAAACCAGTTAGTTTACTCCAGGGTATTGTTTTGCATATGGATACCATTATTGCTTTCTACAATTATACTTTTAATGCATAAGCATAAATAAAATAAAAAGCATTTATATAGATACACAATTAGTACTCCCCATGTTTATAATGCATATCCTTTTTCGGCTCAAAAATGTGGACAGAACAGTACACATAATACACACCAAAATATGGTTAAGTCCTGCAGACATATGTACGATGTACTCTTAAAAAGTAACACAGTACCTGTCCCACAGGTATAGAATGTGTCCCACATTTATTTGTTAAACAAATGAATATAAAGTCTACATCACAAGAATTTAAAATCCTGCTGTGAGATAGGTGCACTACAACGTGAAGTGAGATAGTGTTATTTGAAAGTAAATAAAGGTTAGTAAAAAATGTATATTGCAAACTCTAGGTCAAAGATAAAAACTTCTTTAAAAATAAGTATCTTTTTAGTACAGTCTCAGATCTGGTAGCGTGATCCCTCCTGCTTTGTTTTTATTCACAGCATGGTACTGGCACAAAAACAGAAAGGTAGATATTTGGAACAGAATAGAAAACCAAGAGATAAACCCAACTACTTACCGCTATTTGATCTTTGACAAGCCAATTAAAAACATTCAGTGGGGAAAAGACTCCCTATTTAACAAATGGTGCTGGGAAACCTGGCTGGC